>JAAXYW010003808.1:0-10637 GCA_036851895.1 Orthonychiurus folsomi | reverse complement strand
TAAGAGGCGCCAGCCAGCCAAGTTGCATTTTTCATGCTCTCGCTCTGAACTGAACCATGTCGCCATGTGCCAGACTACCGGGATAATATTGAGATTAAACCAGTAGACTAGACTGCCTCTTTAAGTAGACTAGACTGCCTCTTTCAAGCAGATCTGTTTACACTCAGGTCTGGTGACATATAGTAGGAAGCAAAAATATTTTGTGGACTTTACATTCATATGTGATGACATATAGTAAGAAGCAAAGATATTTTGTGGACTTTACATACGGATCTGCTGACATATTGTAGGAAGCAAAAAATTTTTGGACATTGCATACAGATGTGGTGACATAAAATACAAAGCAAAGATATTTTGGGGCCTGGCAGAGGTATTGTTACATTTTTAGTGTTAAGTAAACAGCCCACATGACAACAACCTCCAATTCCTGGGTGCATGTATGTAAATAGGTTTTCCTGTGCACAAAACTTCATACATCTTTTTTTCCTGCGGACCGAATTGTCTGCTGAAAGGGTGTTGGGGCCCTAACCTTTGGCTTAACGCCAGGAAATAAAATACTCAAAGGGTTCAGTGGGAATACTTTTATTTGCCAATATAAAGTGTACGAGTTGAACTGAACTGATAAAATGAATAACAAATGTGAAATCTTGGAATAGTAGTGTTGTGGATTGTTGCCAAAAGTTGGAAAGGGACTGCGCGCTCTTCTTCTTGGTCCGGGAACTTTTATCTCCTTCCTTCGTGCGCTAAATTTTTGTGATGGCTCAATGTTGGCGAGGGCCATAAACTGCGAGTTCTTGACCTGCTCTGCAGATCTTGACTTGGGAGAAGGAAGGAATTTCCGTCTTTCCTCCCGGTCATTGGCTGATGGGTTGCACTGCACACAGGCAGGAATCTCCTTCTCTTGCCCGTCCTTAGATTTGGCAAAAACTGGTTTCTGTGAGGGCATGCACCTTGAATTTTTTGCTGCTTTGGCCTTCTCCTGCCTACGTGCCTTGTGGCCGGTCATTGCCGTGCGTTGACTTCATCCTTTTAGTCTTGAGGTAGGTTGTTGATCTGTTAATCATTGCCTCTCTGTACCCTCACATCTGCATTTAGGATATTATAAGCAAAATATATTGTTCTCTAACATATCAAAAATCCAGCCACGCCACTTACAGGCAACTTTACAGAAACTGTTAACTTTGAAACAATAGTATCAAGTTTTACATTTAACATAATATACAAGATTAACACACATGGTAACCACATAGAAATGTGGTAATTGCATGCTTAAAAGTTAGTGTGCTCGGTGTTCTAGTCTTTTGAGACTTTTTAGTTAAGCTGATAGTAATGTATGTGACTAAATCAATTGTATCAGGCGCAGCGTGTACAAATCATAGGAAAGGAACAGTATTGTACAAAGCATTGGATATTGCTTGTACACAATTTGTGTACAATTAATTGGATAAACCAAATCATTTACTAGTCCTATAGTATTTTAAATTATTTTTTTACTTCCAGTGCATATGAGGATTTAAGACTTTAGATAAACTTTATTCAAAATATTATGTTTTAATTGCTTGAATGAGTCGAAATTGGTACTGAATATCTAGAGTGTATTCCTGAGCGTGCATATAACTTTAGATTACTGCATAGAATTCACTCAAATTTGAATTTGACTAGTATGCGTATCTTGGTTTTTTGGTATTATGAATTTGTATTATGTTTTTGTATAATATAATCCATTTAGTTTTAAGTGTTTGCCTTATATACTTAAATTAAAAATGCTACTCGGGCAATTTATTTGAATGAGTTTAACTATAGTGGAATGTAGTGCAATTGCATGCATACATATGTATAGTGCACGCACGCAGTGCAGTCTTATTGTGAGTCCTACTAGAGCAACCAAAACCAACCCAGATTGTAATTTATTGTACCTGCACAGGAAATGTTCTGTGGTCTCCTCCTCTCTACCAAAAGATCTGCAGATAGGAGAGGTGACCTTGCCCATGACCCTGAGGTGCTTTTAGAGGGTATTGTGACAAGTTGCAATTTGAGTTGGCGCTCTCAAAGAGCTCCTATTCAAGCCCCTAGTGTAGTTACTCTCACTTTTGGACGGACCTCAAAAGATACGTTTAGTTTGCAGACAGTTGGCAAGGTCTTTCTATCTTGCGTCATGGAGGATCCCAATCCTTTCGGATATTGCCGAGTCTATAAATTTAGTTGATACAGCAATGGCAGGTTGAGGCCCCACTAATGAAACCTCAGTTGCTGCCTTCGCTGCTAAATCAACTTCTTAATTTCCTGATTACCCACTGTGTGCAGGTATCCAGTTCACTTGAACTTCGCACCCTTCAGCCAGAGCTGATAGTGCGTCGTAACATTCTTTAACCAGGCCAGGTGCCGACCTCCCTCCCAGGGATTTCAATACTCCCTGGCAATCTACAAAGAAAGAATCTTTGGGGAAAGTTTCTTCTGAGTTGGCTAGAGTCTCTGCCAGGACTTCAACTTGTGGTACTGTGACATGTTCTCCCAAGGGAGTACACATTATGTATTTTCTCAATGAAGAGTGCACAATAAATACCGCTCCAGAGGCACCACCGATTCTCGAGCCGTCAGTAAAGACGATCGCTTCCTCAGCGGTGGCCTCAAGAGATGCACTCTCTTGTCACTCCTCTCTTGTTTTGATACACACACTAAAAGGCATGACTACAGGCAGAGGGTGCTTGGCAGAGTCACAAGGAAAACCGATTTCTGGAATTCTCCTCGACTCTACCTCACAGAACTCCACATGAGTCAGCCTCTTGGTGTGTCCTCGGTCTCTCCAGTCCAACCATTGGTCAGACCGGCGTAGTCGGTATATAGTTTTAATCGCCACCCTCCGCAGGTGCAGGTCAATAGGACAGATGTCCAGCAAGACCTCCATGGCTGCTGTAGGTGTTGATCTCATTACTCCACAAGTAGATAACAACGCAACCCTTTGCAGGGACTCCATCTCTTTAATTGTGGTCTTTTTCTTTACAGCTGGTATCCACACCAGCGCAGCGTAGGCCACTGCCGGTCAAACTACAGCTGTGTATAACCAGGAAGTAATAGAAGGTTTTAAGCTCCATTTCCTCCCGATTGCTCTTCTGCACTGAGCAAAGGCCATGAATCTCTTCGCAGCTCTGCTCTTGCAGTGAGAGTTCAATGTTAGTTTCGAATCAATGATTACACCTAGATATCAAACTTCTTTTTCAAAGGTCGTTTGTCCTCTTAGCTCCAAAGTTCTGGGAAGTACTTTTTGCTGGGTGAAGTGTACGGCAACCACCTTTTCGGGATCAACCGAGAGTAGTACTTCCATACACCACCCATCTATTAACATCAATGCATTCTGCATAAGTTCTGTTATGGTTGCCTCATCTTTGCCTCTTTGTAAGAGACTCAGGTCGTCGCCAAATCCTTGTGAGTACAAATGTGCGCACTGGTCCTTCAACCTCTTGAGGACCTCGTGCACTACAAAGTTCCAAAGCAGAGAAAGGACTCCTCCATGAGGGCAGCCCCTTCTTACCACCCTGTCTCGTTTTTCTACTAAGACACAGGCTTCAACGGTTCTCATTGTCAGCATTCGGTCCACCCATCGGATCACCTCATTGCTCGACGTAAAATCCTTCAAAACCCGTACCATAGATTAAAAGTAGCATGATTGAATGCTCCTTCAATGTCCAGGAAAACGCCCAGGGCGATCTCCCCACACTTCAGTGAGCACTCAATCCTTGTTACTATTTCATGCAGTGCAGCCTCTGTCGAGCCTCCCTGCAAGAAGTTCAACTTAATGTTTCTTATGCATTTTGAAATCTGATAACTGCACAAAGATTTGGAGCAGCTCTAAATCGCACTAGCTCTCAAGGGTTTAGATTTCAAATTTTTAGCTTGCATGGCTAAAAAGTGACGCAAAGATTAATATTGGCCATTATAAGCTGGCCCACCCTCTGTATTGTCCACAAAATAGTTTTGCATCCTTGGTTGAGAAAGCTTAATATTTACTAAAATGAGTCATGTTACTAACAGCGTAGTTTAACTTCGCCATTGTAAAACACGCATCCAACATTTATTTGCCAGTCGTATAGTTCTTGTTCTCTACATTATTCAGTTTTTTTTAGGTATGATGTCATCTTCTACATATACTTTCCTAAAAATGATTGTAATTTTTTGCCTTTACACCACGTTTGACAGCGCGTTATGGTTTTTTAAGTACTATCAAACGTTTGTACAAATATTTTTAATTGCGGCAAAATCGCAAATTTGTATGAATATCGCTGTAGAATTTAATTTTTATTAGACAGACAGACGGAAGAAGAATAGAAATGCGATACCTGTTAACCAACTACCCTGAAGTGTATATGCTTGGTACTAAAAACAAAAGAATTTACTTCATGTTAATTGGTGTTTATAAGATGGAGAGCAAGTGTGGACAAGAACAAACGCAAAAACCAATGACGTTCGTGAGAGGCAGCTTTTTTCTATCCTATCGTATAAGGATACAGAGGTCCTAAACCATTTGAATCACGGTGGTTGGAAAATAACTGGCAACCCTTCTAGACAAAAACTGGGGAAACTAAACAGGCAGTTAATAGAACAACAATCAAAGGTGGGAATGATTGACAAGATTGGTGATGCATTAAAAAAGTATCAAGGATTTACGGATGCCCAAGTAAACAAGTATAAGCAAGATGCCAGGGCAAAGTGGATAAATCCAAGGCATGCAAACCCACCAGGGCACAATCTTGTTCAAAATCAAATGAATTTAAGAAACCGTAACTTGGGTCCGGTACAAAATCCAGGAAACCTTCCGGCCGCCTTTGTACTAAACCCTCAGCTCCGCTCAAAACCGCCAGGCGGCCCAAAGCGGCCAGGTTGTCCAAAACTCCCAGGTCGCCCAAAACCGCCAGGGCGTCCAAAGTATTCCGGGTGTCCAAAACTCTCAGGCTGCCCAAAATGAAATGATGTTTGAAAATTTTAGGAGTGCACTTTTAAGAAACCTTCCGGTAGGAGCAAATCAAAATCCACCAGACCTTCCAAATCGTTTACAAAACCCCCAAGATGTTCAAAACTTGCAGGGTGCAAAAAACCGCCAGGCGGCCCAACACCGCCAAATCGTTCAAAACTCCCAGGTCGCCCAAAACCCCCAGGCCGTCCAACACCTCCCGGCTGTCCAAAACCCTCAGGCCCCCCAAAATCAAATGACATTAAGAAAACGTCCAGTAGGAGTAAATCAAAATCCACAAAACCCCCTAACTGTTCAAAACCTGCAGAGTGCAAACAATCGCCAGGCCGCTCAAAACCGCCAGGCGGCCCAAAGCGGCCAGGTTGTCCAAAACTCCCAGGTCGCCCAAAACCGCCAGGGCGTCCAAAGTATTCCGGGTGTCCAAAACTCTCAGGCTGCCCAAAATGTAACCCCCAGGCCGTCCAACACCTCCCGGCTGTCCAAAACCCTCAGGCCCCCCAAAATCAAATGACATTAAGAAAACGTCCAGTAGGAGTAAATCAAAATCTACAAAACCCCCTAACTGTTCAAAACCTGCAGAGTGCAAACAATCGCCAGGCCGCTCAAAATCGCCCGGCAGCCCAATACCACCAGGGCGGGAAACCCGGTAATCCAAGCATGAATCAGCCAGATGTGCGCTTACCAGCAAAAACAAGGTCGGTTTCCCAAAACCGTGAAACCGTATCAAATTCCCAAAATTTGGCTTCCAAAAATTCACGGGCTTCTGAAACTCCAAGTGTTACTCCTAGCAGATTGCAAACAATCAGTGATACACAAGCAGGAAATCGCGCGACTCTTGAAAATTTTTTTTCAAATGTACAAAATATACTGAGCCAAGGGGATTTATCTGTGACCCCAAATACACCTTATTTAAGTAAAAAATCAGAAACAAAAAGCCGAGCACTTGTTTCAAATCCGCAATTACCACCACAGCAAATTTCACTCAATCCAAAATCTCCAGCCTTGGGCCCAAATACACCTTTTTCAAGTAGGGAGTCTGCAGCCGGAAGTCCAACAGCTTCTTCAAATCCGCAATTTTCACCACTACAAAAACCAAATTCAGGATCTCAAGTTCTGAGCAATAAAAATCCTTTTTCAAGTAGGCAATCAGAAGCAGTAAACATAAAACCTTCTCCAAGTTTGCAGCTGTCACCTTTCCAAGTTCCACTTCGACCAGAATCTCCAGCTCTAAGCGGTGATTCATCTCATTCTGGAAGGGAATCTAGAACAGGAAGCCGTTCTGCTTCTCCAAATTTTCAAATGCCAGCCTTTCAAATTCCAATTAGTCAAGTATCTTCACCTGGGAGCCCTAATAGACTCCGCCAGGCGTCAATAACCCCACCTCATTTGAGATCTTTTTCTGGTGACCCATATTTGCCTAATGCTTTCTCCGGCAGCCAGTCAAAAGGTGAATCAACAGCAGTCCATACTTCAGTTTCTGGAAGTCCCCCACAGAGAAGTGTGCTAAGTGACATAAATCCAATATCTCCACTTGGAAGCGCATTAAACCTACAACAATCACCTTTTCGACAACAATCAATGTCTTCGTCTAGCTCTACAAGCTTGCAGTCCTCAAATAGACTTAGAACCTCAGCTTTAATGTCTCCAAAAACAAGCCAAGCAGCTTCTCCAAATACGCAATTTTTACCACTGCAAATTCCACTTAGTCCAGAACCCCCAGCCCTGAGCCCTAATACACCTCATTCAAATAGGGAGCCTAGAGTCGGAAGTCAAGCTGTTTCTCCAAATCCGCCAATGCCACCACTGCAAAGTGCACTGCTTCCGGGATCTGCAGCCCTGAGCCCTAATAAACCTCATTCAAGTAAAGAGTTTGGATCCGGAAGTCGAGCAGATTCTCCAAGTCCGCAATTTTTACCTCTGCAAAATCCACTTAGTCCAGGATCTCCAGCTTTGAGCCCTAATACACCTCATTCAAATAGAGAGCATGGTGTCGGAAGTCGAGCTGCTTCTCCAAATCCGCCAATGCCACCACTGCAAAGTGCACTGCTGCCGGGATCTCCAGCCCTGAGCCCTAATAAACCTCATTCAAGTAAAGAGTTTGGAGCCGGAAGTCGAGCAGATTTTCCAAGTCCGCAATTTTCACCACTGCAAAATCCAGTTAGCCCAGGATCTCCAGCCTTGAGCCCTAACACACCTCATTCAAATAGGGAGCCTGGAGTTGGAAGTCGAGCTGCTTCTCCAAATCCGCTGATGCCACCACTGCAAAGTGCACTGCCTCAGAGATCTCCAGCCATGAGCCCTAACAAACCTTATTCGAGTAAGGAGTTTGGAGCCAGAAGTAGAGCAGCTTCTCCAGATCCGCAAATGCCACCACTGCAAAATGCACTAGATTTAAGATCTCCATCTATAAGCCCAAAAACTTTAAAGCCGACAGAGTCGCGTCATCCAATGGTAAACATAACATGTTGTTTTTTTAATGCAATATTTGCCTAAACACGGCCCGTTAAAATTTTATGAAAGTATACAACACATAGTAATTTACAGTTCTATATATATTTTGTAAAAATTTGATTAGAAGGTTACACGTATACATTATTGATATTTTCAGCAACTGCGCAATCGTGGACCACGGGTAGGTCAGGAAGAAAGAGTTTCAAGATCCTCGGCTTTTTCCAGTCGAAGACAAATCCCTCTTCAAAATTCTCCAACCCAAACTGCCGCAAAAGCAAGTGATGCATCTTTCCGACTCTCCCCATTGAAGAATCCTGCAACCAGCATTGCAAAAGAACTAGAAAAAACCCCAGTAAAACGTACTCGAGGAGCGAGTATACCCCCGGCAAAGCGTTCTCGAGGAGCAAGCATAACCCCAGGTCAAGCTCATACAAGTCCTATTATTCCAGCTACACAAGGTGAGCATATTTACAAGCACAATTTAAATAAACGCTTTACATCATAAAAATTGTCTGTTATTCAAATAGTGTTTAGAAACAGGGTGCTTCTTGTAACTTGACTTGCAAAGACGCGCTTTATGTATATATATAATTGTGGAAAATATATGGTAATATTATGTAAGAAGCACACTAATAATCGCACATTACATACGTTTGTTACTAAATGTCATTAAATATCACAATTAGCGGGCTACAATTGATACATTTTGTTTGTCGCAGAAATAGCACACATAAAAATCCCTATTTATAAACAACAAATGTTGCATCTTCTTTTCAATTACCAAGCACACGTGGTTCATCATGTGGCACAGGTATTGTAATTGTTTTGTCTGTTTGTTTTTCCGCATTGCAGCAGTCATTGGCATTATATCTTAAATAAGTTACAAACCAGCTTTGATGACAAAAATTGATTGGGATTTAAACGCCATTTAGACGTAGGGTGATGCTTACATGCATTTTTGGAAGCGCATTTACATTTTTATTGCTTCTGCATCTCCAGTCATACAACGGAAAGCACCTTGGCAGCACACTATGTAGCAGAAATATTCATTATGCCAATCATGTCATTAATGCACATGTCATGTGCTTCATGCTTATTGCTATTTAATGGTATTAAGTGAGACGCAGCATGCTGTTTTACACATAATGGCTTCATATAAGCGCATTACTACTTATGTTTTGCTTCCTACAGACCGGTATTAGTAGGCATACACATTAAATTTTAATTACTTTAGGTAGGCAGCGCACATCACACGTGCTTCTTAGATAATTAGATAGATAGATAGATAGATATTTATTGCAAGATGATGTGGCCATAAGCTTTTACATCTGTATTTCAGAGTTTTATCAATGTAATGATTATAAGCGGAGTTTCATACCAAAAACATAACACATACAATGACAGCATACATTTAAATTAGTTGCTTAGACATTGATTGCAATTTTCAAGAATTTTATCCGATTTCTTTAATATTTTCTCTATTTCCGTATGGTTTGGGCTGACCGTCTGGCACTTTTTTTTAATCACGTTTTCCCTCGCTGACTGATGGGAGCCCCGTACAGTCAGCTCGGTTGGCATTTGATTTAAGGAATTGCTGTCAATCCCCACCGGCGGATCACTATCGTCCCAAATAACTAGCAGCCAGTATTTAAATTCTTTACGAAGCTCCTCACAAAATATTTCCCAATTCTCGTCTTCTCTACTTACATAACATTCCATACAACGTCTTTTCAAATAATCAATTACAAAATTGGTTACACACTGGTTTACATATGCTAAGGTAACATTTTCCAATTTGATTCAAAAATAGTTTGAAACTTTACCAGTCTTTTAGTTTGTACAATTCCCCAAACTGATGCACAATACAAAAGAATTGGTGAAACGAATGATTTAAACTTATCTTCTTATTCAACTTATTGTAATAACATATTGTTTTCTGACATATCAAAAAATTGCCCGGCGCTTAACTACAACAGACATAATAACATTATGTAATAATGCGCCTCTGACATAATTTTTTACTTGCATGTTTCAATGCCATTGTGACCGGTGTTATAGTCTGAAGACTTTATTTTTTAGGCGGCCCTGGATTAAATATTCAAAAACATGATTCAAACCGGATTCACCCAGACAACTTTCAGTTCTCAATACCTGCAAATCCGGCATTTCAAACACGCGCAGCGCCCAGCAGCATTCAAGATAGGAATATTTATTCTCCAGACACCACCGTTAAACAGCATTTGCACTACATACCAAAACCAGACGCAGCTCAACAATCCCTTATACATCAACGAAATCGTTTCCAGTCCACCCAACCTGTACCTTCCACGATAACTCGTTCGAAAACAAACGAACGAGGCAGCCGAGGTTGGTTATATATACAAAAAGTGCCAGTAAAATTTCTGAAGGTCTAATTTATTATATAACACTCAGTTATGATTTTGAGAAAGAAAAAATTTTCCAGAAAGTATGCAATTCTCCCCGTCAATTTTTAAAAAATCTTGAAAGTGAAATTACAATTTATCAGGACTACTTTGTTTTCCACTTCACTATAGATGTGATCTGGTTATGCAAAAAAGAATGATATATTGTAGTATTTTTTACCTACCGATGGGATCAGATTATGTGGAATGCTAGGTTAACTTAAAGACTTGACAAGCCAATCTGATTACAATAGTTAAAAAGCACAAAAGTGTGTTTGTATGTTTTTAATTTTCTATTCTTGGTTGTGTAGACCTTTAATACCTGATTTTGTTAAACCGACTATTAGGAGCTGCCTTGAATTCTAGAGCCCGAGGTAAAAATATTCACCCGTTGACACGAGCAGGAATGTCAAGTAGCAGATCAATAAAAGGCCGTCCAAACTCAGGCGCGATAGCACGAGGAAGTCCGTTTAGCAATTCGGCGTCAAGAGGTGGGTATATATATAAAATATATATAAAAATTCTGTAGGGCTAATTTATTACTAAGCATATGTGCTTCGGCATAAGGCACAGGTATCTGTTTGTCCGTTCCCCAAGCGACGCACATTGCATGCACATTCAATTATAGCTACCAGCTTGCGTTATCGACTAGATTTATCACCAAGAAGCGCAATCGCAATCTGAAAATACAGCTAACAATTTTTGGCATGCAACAGAATGCCAAAATTAAGGCTCCAATCAGATCAAATATCAGTTCAGATATTTTGTGATTTTCTCTTATTAAAAAATTTTAGGTC
>JAAXYW010003807.1:0-10642 GCA_036851895.1 Orthonychiurus folsomi | reverse complement strand
CCCGGTAAGCTTCATATCAAAAACTAAGTACCCGAACCCGAACCCGATAAACTTCGGGTTCGAAAATCAAGACCCGGACCCGAACCCGTACCCGTACCCGAACCCGATACCCGTTTGAAAACCCGAACCCGTGAGAAACTCTAAAGAAGAAGCACTCTTCTATTATATATTTTCTATAAATTAGAATGATTCTTACCGGCTCCGGAGATGCTATGATGCGTATTTATAGTATGAAGAAGTTTAGTAATTTCAAGACATCTGCGTTTACGTCACATGCTGCAGGAATTGCAAACTGTTTCTTTGCAAAGGACTCCTATGATATGTACTCTTTATGCAGGTAATTTCCAACACTTTAATTGCTTGGCTATTAATTTCCTAATAAATAATTGTGAATAGAGATGGCAAGTTGTGCGTTTGGGCATTTTCTATGAGCCCGGAAGAGCTAGTTGTTGAAGTGATAAACGATTCCGGAAGTGAAGAAGCAGACGAAGTGGGAACTCCAGAGGAGCTGCTGGAGAAACGCAAGGCGAAGAAAGGTAGAACATTCAGGTCTTACTTTCAAGTGATTGATAATTTATAAGTTGTCCTTCAATGTTTTATTTTAAGCGTAATGTTTTTTGATAGCGGGAAATAGTTTCTTCCGCCTCACCCAATACGTTAATTATATTAACTAGCTGGTGGTTAGCAATATTGTAAGTCTTGCAATACAGAAAATAATTCTCAAACAAAATTTTAGGGAAGAAGCCTGTGTTTGTGCCAGCGAAGAAGGCTGAAAAACCGTCATTAGGTAATAAATTAAAATTTGCTAATCCAGTTTTTGTTGAACATGTTCGATACTGCAATGCTGTAATATTGAACATATTTGTCAATAGCTCACTTCAAGAGGGAAGCTACTTTCTTCTACAGCCAGTTGTTTGACTACTACGAAGATGCTAAAAGGCCAACGCTAGAATGTGCCGATTTCAACAAGAAGACTAATCTAGTAGTTGCTGGCTTTGAAAATGGAATATTTCATATTCATGAACTTCCAAGCTTTACTTTAGTGCAATCACTAAAGTAATTCTCAAACAAATTTTTGATTGAAAATTAGGTTGACTATTTGCTGATGTACTTACATAATGATAAATTTCAGCATAAATTGGCACAAGATTAGTACAATCAAGTTCAATAATACTGGAGACTGGGTCGCGTTCGGATGTCCTACCGGTGGTCAGCTTCTTGTTTGGGAGTGGCAGAGTGAATGCAAAATATTGCATCAGCAAGGCCATTTTGATACAATGAGTGTATGCGAGTATTCCTTAAGCGGAAATTCAATTGTCACCGGTGGTGAGGACGGAAAGGTATTTATTTCTCATTTTATTTGGCGAGATTTTACTTAAGTTTAGTCTGTGATATAATTTACAATTATATTTCTTTCTTTTGGTTTGCTAGGTTAAAGTCTGGAAGGCGAAATCTGCTTACTGCTTCGTTACTTTCCATGAGCACTCGTCTTGTGTTACTGGCGCAATGTTCACACAGGACGGGAAAGCCGTTGTTTCCAGCTCGATTGATGGCACTGTACGCGCGTTTGATTTGCTTCGGTAATTGGTTAATTACTTTAACGCACATGCATTTGTGCGAGCATAATCGGTATCTGGGCCAGGCTTTCCTTTCCAATTCAATGATTGACTTTGTTCTGCCTTATACAGGTACCGCAACTTCCGGACATTCACCTCACCAAAACCCGTTCAATTTAGCTGTGTGACGATTGATTCCAGTAAGGAGTTTGTCGCCGCTGGTACTTTTGATGTGTTTGATATTTTTCTTTGGTCAATGAAAACTGGAAGGCTTCTGGAGGTCAGCAAATTTTTATGCCGTTTCTCTTTGTTGATTTTTTCCACACCATTTTTATAATTGTGACACTTCATCCAGATTTTGACTGGACATGAAGGACCGATTGCATCATTGTCCTTTAATCCAACTTCTGGAAGTACTCAACTTAGTTCTGTTAGCTGGGACAACCATCTTCGGGTTTGGGAGGCGATTGAAAATTCTGGAACTCAGGAACTGGTCCCCCTTGGTGTGGAAGGTTCGTGAAAAATAATTTAAATTACGCGTTTGTTTAATATATGTTCTGTGGTTCAGGTTTCATAACATAGACCTTGGTTATTACAGGCACTTGCATTGGCTATCGCCCAGACGGAAAGGAAATAGCAGTTGGAACGCTAAAGTGTCATATTTTATTCTTTGATCCTGCCACTGGGGCTGAGGTAGGAAGCATTGAAGGCAGGAACCATCTTGGAGGTGGGATATTAGATACAGACTTGGTTTCAGCTGCCAAGAACCTTTCTTCAAAGTAAGTCTAAGCGTACGGCGAATGAGATCTACGTAAGTTGTATTCTAAATGCAGGTATGATTCGTTACTAGCTCATTCACCACTTTGTCGTACTCGCCTGACGGCTTGTATCTGTTAGCTGCTGGTCGGTCTAAATATGTTTGTTATTACAACGCTTCTCGAAGGATGTTGCTAATGAAGTTCCAAATCACGCAAAACAAGTCACTAGATGGGATGGGTGTAAGTTCTTGCACGTGCATTAAATATTTGGGATAGCTGTTAGGATGTACATGAAACGTTGCGCTCTACTAATTTATTAGGATTTCATCCACCATCGTAAACTAACTGAGTTTGGTAGTATGGCTGAGCTAAAGGACCGTGACGACTCTAAAGATACGATCAATCTTCCTGGTGTAAAGAAAGGTGACATGTCATCTCGCTCAACCAAGCCTGAAGTCCGTGTTTCTTGTGTTCGATTTTCTCCGACTGGTAAGTAAATTTTACAGCGTTATATGACATAGATTTTTATTTTTTGCATACGTTTATGTGTTTTAAAAGGCTCAGAATGGATCGCTACCACGACTGAGGGCCTTCTTCTATATGATTGTGAGAAATCCCGTATGTTCAACCCAATAGGGGCGGATCTCGAAGTAACGCCGGATACCATTAACCAAGCCCTTTTAGGAATGAAACATGACAAAGGTATTTAATTTAATCCGATTAGAGTCCAGAAAAATATATCATTCTCTAAACGTGATTTTCAAATGTTCAGCCCTAACACTGGCGTTACATTTAAACATCGTCGAACACATCAGACGAGTAGTGGAATCAATTCATGAAATGTTCAGTAAGTCAACAATTTTTGTTTTTTGGAACTTTTTGAAAATAATTACAGAGAGTTTTCGACAGATTATATTTAGATGAGCTTATTTTTAAATTTGCAGTATATTCAGTGTGCGAATCTCTGGCTCCAGAGTATTTGGGATTGTTTCTCAGATTTTTGGCATCCGAAGTGGCTGTAACTCAGCACATTGGTTTCTATTTTCGCTGGATCACTATATTTTTACGCAATCACTTAACATATCTCACAAAGTTTGACAATCCAGAAGTGATTCGAGCGCTGAATACTTTGGAGAAAAATATGACCGCCAAGAAAGAAGAACTTTTTCAATTGTAAGCATGTCACAGTATGTCATGCCAATACCGTAAGCTATATTTAATCGTATGTCCTCTATTTTACTTTAAATAAAGATCAAGCTATAACATGGAGCGACTGGAGTTACTTTGTAGCAAGATTCCGGTGGTAATGACGTATCCTAAACAACTTTACATTCACGACGAACCTGATACAAACCCAGTGAATCCCGACTTCTGGTAGTTTACTTGAGTCAATCAATCTTCAAAACAATTTCTTCGGTATGCTATTCAGTGTTATTTAATTTAATAATGTGGTGTATAGTTTTTGGTGATTAAATTTGACATTTTCTTTCAGAGCTCAATATGGTTTCCACTGCCTGGCCCGCTTATAACTCCAAGATCGCGTAAAACCCAGGGATGAGGCTTAAGCTCCTTATTTCTTCTCAGTGGAATTCCCGCAACCATAGTTACTAAAATATAAAAAATTTACAGTGTTAATTAACAGGTTTCTTGGCTCAATTAACACATATTTTGTTACTGAAATCGGTTTACATGTGTTCCTTAATTTATATCGTCCAGTGCGCTCCAGACCAGCCGAATCTTTAAAGGTAAAAGTACCCTCATCCAATTGGAAAACCGCAAGATCTGCAGGACATCCCAGTTGTAATGTTCCGATGCAATCTACTTTTAAAATTTTAGCGGGGGCCACGGTGCTGAGTGCAATAACATCCACGAGCGGAACGCCTAAGTTGATGAATTTTGACAACGTTGTCGGTAAATCGAACATGGGTCCCAGCCTGGAAACTATAAGTATATTGTACTTACCACCGCTGAACTTATATAACAAAGCTTACATGGGCACCACTTTAATTTTCAATTAATGCCATATGCTTGAAGTAACATTATTTCTTAATTTGTCAAAAGTATTCGGTACAACTTGATTCTAAGATCTACCAAGCGGCTTATGTATGAAAAACTATGTGCGCTAGAAGGTGAGCAGTTGAAATTATCAACGGTTTGAATTTTTTTGAATACGACAGAACCGTAATTGGCTGTTGCAGGAAGTCCAGCAGGCCATTTTTATTCCTGAAATCCTAATGTTAAGTCCCGCAGAGATGAACCAGTAATTTGGCCTTCTAAGCGTTAATTGCAAGGACAACATGCATACACACTTTTGTTCAATATAATGTTACATTGTATTTTGTGTGTTCCCTCCCTGCTAAGAGTTTTCATGCACAAACGCACTTGGAAAACATTTCTTACTCAAGAGACATTCCCAAGCCCAATTTTTTGCCTTGCTGACAGAGTTTGAGCTGGCATACTCGAAGCATTCGCAAGAAAGCATTTTGCTATGTTCTGATTAGAATGGATATAATGTCTGCTAGATGAAAGAAACGCATACCTTGATGCATGTCGGTGCTGATAACATCAGGATAAATTCCTTCATTCAGAAATCCCTCAGCTACCAGATAGCTAAAGCCTCCCGATCCGTGGCCAAGATCCAAAAGTACACCTTTGTTTCTGATAGTCTGGACAATTGGTAACGGTCTGCCATCCGCACCAATCAATTTGTTCGTTTGTCCGGTAAATGCGTGTGTAATGATGTCATCCCGCTCTAAGACGTTTACAATTTCTTCAATGGATGGAGGACCAATACCAATATGTACCAGCAGTGGTAGGCCGTTGTATTTAGCAACGGCTTTAGCTTTTGTTAAACTGAGAATTCCAGTTCCATGTGTTGCATCCTTGAATTTATAGTGCTAGGGATTTATTCATTATTATTAATAGAAATAAGTATGGGAGGTGTTTTACCCTGTCTGCTCGGACTTTAATACCCTTGACAAACGAAAAATTTTCCGGATCCAATACTGTTGAATTTGTCATTTCATCGTCAAGAAAATTATCATTAGAAGACTCGAACGTTCGTCCAGTTAACCCTATTCCGGAAATGTGAAGAAAGGAGTATATTCTCACAGCACTTTTTTTAATTACTTCTTCGCGAAAAGCTGGGAAACTGTACGCCCCAGCACTGCCTGCATCCACCCAGGTCTGAAATTATTGTTATGAAGTCATTTGTCATTATTGGGCGCATGTTTGGTCAATCAGTGTTAAAATTTGTTTTCTTAACGGCAAGTACAGTTTAAATTGTGAATAATATGTGTGATCAATATGCAATGTTTTAGCGCTCACCGTTACACCTGTCAATGCGGCAATTGGGTCAGGCTTAATTCCCCAATAAGTTGATCCCCAGTAAACATGTGTGTGCAGGTCAACTAATCCGGGTGTAACATAAGAACTTGAGTCAAGGTCGAATACTTCCAAGGCCTGCTGCGGATCCAGATCTTCATCAATTACCGAAATTTTTCCGTCCAGAATACCAATATCCCGTCTCCATGCGGTTTTTGTCTCGGGGTCGATTACTATCCCTCCACGGATGATGGTGTCGTACAAAATGGGAACTGCTTAATTTAATAGCAACATGTCAATTTTCTGCATCACAAGTATGACTTATAGGTTTAAAAAATGAATGATTTGTTCTAACAATGCCCTGCAAAATTAGGAAAAGTGTTTTAAAGATTTATTGTTTTGACAAGTATTCATATAACACACCGTAAAAGTTGTCGGCTTCATTTGCTTGGTTTGCTTGTTTGCACTACAATCAACCGAAGAAAATGCAAACATTACAATGTTAAAGATGCTCAACAGTACATATTATACAGTTTGACTTACTGGTGCTTGAGCGCAGTCTTGAGACTTGAACTCCGCTGTCTCACCAGCTATTAGAAAAATAATAAGCTGCGAGCTGAGCAAAATAACCACTCTTTCGGCATTTACTTTCAACATATTTACTGTTTTTTATCAACTCTTAAAGTATGCTAGACTTGCCTTGTAGACAGACAACTGCAGAACTTATGATTTGTCATTTTGCAGCTGTGTCGCTCAAGCACTTGAGTGTCATTTACTCCTAATAGGCATATTTTAAGTAGGATGTTGGATGATGTTATTGAAGTAGATTATGTGTTATCAGGAATTTTTGTGATGCTCGTTAGGATGGGCAATATTGGCCTAGTGCATTTCACTTCAGACTATGAGTTGAATAAAATTTACAACGGTTTTGAGTACTCGATCACTGAATAACTACACAAACATCTTAACCAAAACCAGTGTAGTTTTCTTTGTGGCATTTTCATTATTCATTCTCAAGAATCAGCAGCCCTCTTTGCACTTTGGAAGTGAATAAATGTTCAAAACTCTCCTTTAATTAAGTATTGCGTTGGATTATGGATTGATTTATTGACGTCATCAAAAGCATGCATTTCTCATAACAATACGATGAAAATATGGACTAAACCTTGTTAATTAGCAAATATTTTTAGGTGTTCTTGGGTTTCAGATCGTTTTTGGAAAGTTTCTGCATTGCAGTATTCTCCCAACTTGCTGACCTATGCAAACCCATAGCATCGTTTTTTATTGGAATTCTGTGATTTGTTCAATAGCGGGCTTGGGCAGAGCCGCATGCCAGTGTGAGAAATCCTCATCCCTTTATATTTTCATTGTTGATTGCAAATTTTCATGTTTCAAAATTTTAAAGCCCCGACAAATCACATTTTAAAAACTCCTTTTCTGGATGCTACGATAGTTTTCTGCATAAGCAGTTTGAACAATTTATTGCTTTCCTTCAACTCAGGAAAATTATTAGTATAGCTAAAGTTAGCCAGAGCGCGCTTTCAGGTAATTGTTTCAAGAAAATAAAGATCAAAAGAATTAAACTAATGTAGACGGATCTGAACAAAATCGGTATGTCAAAGTCGTGTTCTCACATTTCAGTTCTCATTCTCCAATTGAGGAGGTATTCAGCCGGCATAATACTCCAGGGCTCTAAATCAAGACTTGAAACATAATAGTCATACACAGCATAGTAGTAGCATGTATGCAAATTTAAAGTGCATAGCTTGATGAAGTCATCAGACAGGTGATGGGGAGTCAAGAGTTTGATACCAAATTCATTTTATATATTCCATCCTACATACATCACCAAACATTGCCAGTGTAAAAGTTTAATGAATTATTATTAATGTAACTGCAAAATGTATGTGATTTAACTGCTTGCCTTAAAGGATTCATTGAAAAAGATTTTCTCATTTGTTAATTAGGGGAACAAAACTCACTCTATTCAAATCTCATTAGTTCGACTCTATTCAAAACTGCGACAAACTATTTGTCGCTTATGCATTATGCTGTGCAACTTTCCTTTAGCACAATGAGAAAATAGTTTTTCCCCGTGAATTTCCACAGACTTTGTCTGTGATACTTGAAACAATGAACTATTTCTATCCTTCTCCATGTGTCACGCGTCCGTACTTCCTAGTCTCCGTCAGGCAGACGCTAGACGGGGACTCACTTTCCCCGACAGTCGGTTGCCATATGAAAGAGACGAGAATTAGAAGCAGTTGTATTATGTATTGCCGCTTTGCCCTCCCCATTTTGTTACTTCTTTTGCTGATGAGACGGAGTTGTTTTGAGTTGTGCGATTCCAACGTCGTCGGGGCATCAGCCGTCAGTATTTTTCTCATACACCTGAAAAGAAAATTAATTTCCATCAAGAAGGACACAGCCACGCATACAAGAAACTTGAAGAAATGTCGTTGCGGTGTGGTGGACTTTCCCTTTCTCTATTTGCCATTGCATTGCCATCCCGACCGCCTTTCCATTCCCGACCGACTTTTTCAATGAATAACATCCCGTCGAGAAGTAGGAGAGCCACGTTTTTCAAAGTACCTGGCTAAGCGCGTGTTAGGTTTACTTTCCTCACTCCGTCTCTGTCCTTCCTCTACAAACGTTCTTTCCATTCCACCTCAAACACCTTCCAATCCTTGCCATTTATTCACTTTTCCATCACTCCATTTTCATCCAGAATCACCAAAACACAGTTCGGACAGTCTGACGTAATTGAATTTATAGCACAGTCAACTCAGCACTAAACTCAACAATCAATCTTCTACCAAATGATAGCTAGTAGATAGGAGTAAAAGTCTTGACAGCTGTTCTTGCAAACATACAAATACAAAAAATCTACGTTTACCTGTGTGTGGCCATTCATTCAGCAGGTGCGTATCCAGCCGTGTGGTGACATCAAACAGTTGAGATTCAGGTGAGTTCCTTTTTTCTTTCTTCTGTTTTCTGCCTAGTCTATTTGAAAATCTCAGAGTCGGGCTTGTAAAACTTCGTGGTGCGGGATTGCTTTTATCTTTTCCAAAATCCCAGTAAATCCGCTGTTGATTTCCCTGCGGTTTGTAAAGATTCGCCATATCTCATTTATTCCCTCATGTTAAAACATTGCTATATAATAGTTTTATAAAAATAATAAATCTTGCATATTATACAACGTTTAGGGGCAGGGGTACCTCACCGGTAACAGATTATTCAGATTTATAATAGTTTCCTCAAACTATCATTAGGTATATTTAAAACTTTATACTGGCATTGATAGTATTTAGTCTACACATACAAATTTTGGCAGTTCCACTTCATAAATTACACAATGTCGTTGTATACTGAGGGGGTGTGCACATGCACAATAGGCTTACCTCCATACTGATGAGTCTAAAGATCCATTTGAGCTTCTGGGGTATTTGCTTATCTATGAAATCTATCAAAATTGTATTTCACAGCCTTCATTGTCTTATGGCATGCCATTGCATTGCACTCTATCTTCTTTAACTATGGTAGTGCTCCATTCCTGTTTAAAGGCTACCTTTCTCTGTCGGAATCAAAGAGAAAGGATTCTACGCAGAGAATACCACTGAATTATTTATTCTTTCATATACCTTTTAGTGTGACTTTATTAATTAATCACGAAGAACATGCCAAGGGATTTCATGACAACCTTAACTCAGTCAAAGTGCTTCTTAATTCATTAGATTAACTTATTAAATTAGTTCTTCTCTAAAAGGTGTTCCTTGACTTATGTGTGTTGGATCTCTTCTGCGTGGGTGGGTGCTCTCAAAACTTTCACCGTGGTCCGTCTTATCCTCTGCTTGCATGTGGATTTGTAGTATTACAACCACCCAAATGAGTAGTTGAAGTCTTCATTAGTTATTTCTAACATGACATTCTACTCAAACAGGACATTCCCATTTCCCAGAATCTGATTAATTAGCCCTAAATCTAAATTAGGAAATAATAAACTTAATTAAAGAAATCAGGCCCGGTAATGAACTTTTAATTGGAATAAACAAGAGCATTAACCTGATCATTTTTCAATGAGACGACTCGAGTCCTAATTTGTTTGCGAGAATATCCTGAGTGCTGGCTAATGTAATTTATGAACTTTAGCTTTGCTCTATATAGGAATATTATTGATTTTGCATACATCCGGTGAGTGTATGACAGGGAATACAGTGAACAAATATTTTAGTCGCAATTTGAGTTGACAGGAGGGAAGAGAGGAGGAGTGCTTCTAATTCCGACTTCCAACATATGTCAACTTTTTCATTCCGTTCGTGACTGCACTGCAAGTTCAGCATTATATAATAAACGGGCATTCTAATTAATCAACTTTTTCACTTTACAAACAAATTTAAATGTTGCTACAAATCGCACAAAATACTAAACATAAATATACTCCAGTATAATGGCTTATCAAATGTTAAACTTTCCTCTTATTGGCAATTTGGAAAATAACAAGATTAAAAAGTTTTCAATCTGATCACAAAATCAAAAAGTTTGGGAAATTTGAAAGGTCATATTTCCAATTTGCAGCTTCTTCGTTTAGTGAAAAATACTCCTACTTGCGATGCTACCTTTATAATGTGCGCTTGAATTGTAAGAGTTCTATGAAACTGTGCAGATCTATTGTAGTAGAAAGTCAGAAATGACAAATTTAAATTTTGCATTATTAAGCTAACTATCAAAGTTTTCTTCTGTAAATTTAAGAATTTCATAACTGGATTGATTCAAAGATTAGCATTTCCAAACGTTTTCCTCCATGTCAAAGTCAAAGTAAAGCTTTGGTTTGCCATGGAACACACGTTGTTTAATTTACTAAAGTTACGCACGGAAAGTCGCATTTACACTCACAATGGAGTCCTGCCACATGTGCAGCGGGGATTGGGCGGAGACCATTACGGGGTGGAAGTCCATGGTCTAGAATGGTACTGTGCAAAATTTTACGCCTGCAAAATGAAAACC
>JAAXYW010003806.1:0-10645 GCA_036851895.1 Orthonychiurus folsomi | reverse complement strand
AGCTCATTTGTTTACCCCCAAATATACTTGTTCCATCCTTTCAATACTTGTATGTACAAAAGGTTTTAATGGTTCAAATATTATAAATTAACAACATTGTTGATGATATTGATACATACATTCCCCACAAATTTTCTCCTGAGGCCAAAACAGTACCAATTGGACAAAATTATCGCAACAATTTGTTGTTAATTTATGATATTTGTATCATTAAAACCTTTTGTACATACAAGTACTGAAAGGATGGAACAAGTATACTTGGGGGTAAACAAATGAGCTATGGTATGAAGTAGTAAGTGTAGAATTTAGTTTATTTTAGGGGTAAAATTCAGTTAAAAAAGGGTATCTTTAAATGGTAGCCAATATTCCATGGGTCAAGGCGAAAGGGGTACTATAATTTTGACATTTCTTCCACCCACGTGCTGTTGCTAGGGGCAACGAGAGAATAAAGAAAGGATGTTTGTTATGCGGGAAATTGATAAGATTCGGTCCAGATTTTTTAATAAATAAATCGACTTGTTTGTCTTGGAAGTTGGTTCAAATAAAACATGTGAGAGCGTCATTAAATGAAATCAGAGTTTGCTTCCACCAAGAAGTTGCTGTGTCCACTGCTGTCTTGGGATGCGTTCAAACCTCAAGAAAAATACGCAACGGATGAGTAGAGTGCTCATGATTTTATGTTCTTGTCAGCGGGAGGGATCGTGGTCATTTTCTTTCTTTGGACATGCATTCAGAACAGAACTGGCATGATGTGTTTCCTTAGCAAAGATCAAGGAATGCCTTCTGTACCCCGTTGATTTTTGTTTTGCTATACATATTGTGTCGAGGATTAGAAAGATTTGCTCAAATATTGATTATGGTCTTCAAGAACTAGGATTCTGAATAACTGGGTCCTTGACGACATCATTTTGTTCCTTTCAGTTGGTGCAGAAGTAGCGGAGCAAACTGCATATGTTCTCAAGTATTGTAAGTAAAGTAAGGATTCATCCCGAGAATTGCACTGTTATGAAGTGTGAACAAATGAACCTTTATTAAAGATATGCTCCGGGAAATGGAATTCTTGCTTTTCGGTTAGAAAAGGAAGGTTAGACAAGTTAAGTTCTCACCAATCAAATAGAAATTCTACTGACTCAATTTATTTTAGGATTGACATTTAATTTTTGCAATTAAGATAACCATGCATGTGACAGCGACAAACCGCAAAACATTATTGAGGAAAATTGAAATTAGTCAAGCGTGCTAAATTTGATTTCTTTATGCATATTTGAGTGCATAACTTGGCGAGACGTAGTTGGGGTCGTAAATTATTTTTGGATGAATCTATTAAGAAACTGTCTAGGGAAGGTTTGATGTGA
Source organism: Orthonychiurus folsomi (assembly GCA_036851895.1). NCBI lineage: Eukaryota > Metazoa > Arthropoda > Collembola > Poduromorpha > Onychiuridae > Orthonychiurus > Orthonychiurus folsomi. The sequence continues at coordinate 9,290 of JAAXYW010003806.1, read as the reverse complement.
AGGAGAATAGCGAGTTATCAATCACGTTGATATTTAGTATCAGACAGTAATCTGAGACTAGAGGGAGGGATTTGTTAAATCATTTGGGATGAATGAAATTTGTTTTGGATGGATATCCCAGTAGATGTTGATTTTCAGTGGGGATGTGGGGAAAGGAGTAGAATAACAAAATGCCACAATTGAAACAAGCAAATTGTTTCTTCCTCTAGAGCACAGAGCAGAAGCTATTTTTAAATGAATGGGAAGTTTTTCTTCCAACTCAACCTATTAGTCACTGCAAAAACGTCAGTTCAGAAAATGGGCGGTGGACGGAAGCAGATGCGAAAACTTTGAAGTTACTGTGGGTCAAACTTTTTATATTACTCACTAACTTCCACACTTTTCTCTGTAATCCATCGTGTGCCACGTTACGTTATTATGGTTCTGTTTAAAAAAAATTAATTTCTGTTTAAATAAACTATTCATATTTAGATGAGGCACAACCTGATTTATAATTTATTGGTTTTAAAGAGATTTAAAACCTGTTGTAATCCATTTGAGACATCGTGGATATAAGAATCGTTCTGGGTTTGGGTTTCGAACCAAATCTTGAGCGTTCAAACTTGTATTATTTCGTATTTGACCCACATTTAGGACATTCTGCGGGTTGGTTCTTTAGCAGAATTTATTTTGTTGCCACGATCGAATTTAGTTAAGAAATGAAGTTGAGCCCTCACTTGCACAATGCTTCTCAGTGTTAATTATTTCTCGGGTTACCTAGGAGGGGAGAAGAGTAACAGTTGCAGAATGTACATGATGACCTTTTCCCTGTTAAATCGATATTGACGTATTTGTCTTGATCCAGAAAAGCGCGGATGGAGAACTTTCCTTTTTCCATTCGGTGTTTTTACAAAATAAAATCTTTTTGTTACGCAAGATATTTGTGTTATCAGAAAATCTTATATTGGTACATAGAATTGGTTGCTACGGATGTGTCCCCCATGCACTTATTACAACTACATGGAAAAATGAGTTCAACTTTGACATGTTGGCATGGGGAGGCGGCAAAAATCTGTTGACCAACACGTTCCACTAGGGCCAGGAAGCCTAGAAAAATCCAATTTTAGTTGTACAAACCAAACATAATCCATTATAACTCATTCACCACTCGATGGGGTTTTCAAGCACCTCTAAATCGTGGGTTTAAAATGTCTTGTTCTACGCCGAGGGAAAATAAACTGAAATACTAGCATTTTGTTTCAAATTACAATAATCGGTAACTGCAAGATCAAATAAATAGAGCTCGAGAATTTAAGGTATATACCTTTTATCATTAATACTTTTGAGCATATAGTCGATCGTAGAACAATGAAATTTTATGAGTAAAGGTCGTGACACAGTTGGGCTGACCAATTTTCAAATGTAAAATAATTCTGGTGCCGTAAAATAATTGACATTCAACCATCCAAAACCTAAAATGAGCTGAGTGAATGGGTCTAGATTTCATTTCATACAACTTTCAAATGAATTTGCTCTTAAATTGGATCACCCAATTAGAGCAAAGAGAAATTTGCATTGTTGTGCACGGCGTTGGCGGAGTCGGCTACACGGCAGCGCGGACGCGGGATGGCCGCGTGGGGACGGGAAGCGGGGCGGGGCGTGGCACAGGCTGCGCTAGCATGCGAGGCCGCATGACGAAAACCGCACGAAGGTGATAAAGGGGGGAGATTCTCTTGATTTTAAATTTAGTTTTATTCTGACCGCTGTTGTGTTAAGTATTGGTTTAGTTTAGTGCTTTCAATTTTAATTAATTTGGGTATCATTGAATATCCCAGTTTCAAAATTTTTAGTGCGAATGTGAGCAACTACTCAGCTACGTGTAAAATGTACAAGTAGGAACGGAGGGCTTGGAATTCGGGTGTCCTCCATCCAAACCAGGTGCGTGCGTGTAACCAAGTAAATTTGAGTGGGGATCGTTCATAAATTACGTTTAGGGAGAAGAGATAGGGAGGGGGAGGGGTGGGGGTGGAAAAACCTAAAATGAGTCTGAGGACGATCGATCGGTAGTAAAAGACGGGTGTTTTTGGCTGGCTGGTTTTCGCCAGCTTGGCTCTGGAAGGAGACGTTCCTGTTCTTTTACAAGTTTGAGCAAATCTCATGCGCCGATCGATGTTAAAGTACGGAGGAAGAAATTGGCACGATGTCAACCCAAGAGTATGGTTCTTTCAGGTTCCACACAAGGACGGGTGGAATCGATGAAATTTGTACGTGCATGGTGGTCAACGAGTGATTGTTCTTCACGAGTTCCAAACCCTCATTTGTAAAACTTGAGTGAGAATGGAGGTTTGACAGAGTGTTGAGGGATTTTGGGTTAGGGTGGGGGTAGCAGGATAACCAAAGTGACAATGAGAACCAAATTTGCAAAAAGAAAGTCGAAATTGGTCCTCCTTTCGTGAAAGGCAGGCCTTGGGTCCATATGCCTGGGCTCTGGCTTCGTCGCTTCTTCACTCCGAAATAAATGGGTTTCACAGAGAGTGGATTCACGCGGGGTTGTCCACGCCCTTCACTGACCCATTGACCCCCGTCATCATCCTGCCCCCGAGGAGCTCAAGGGCGTCTTATTGTGAATTAATATTAAGGGGTTTGAATGTTGACTTTTACTGGAGAGGATGAAGGGTGTTGTTCTGGTGCGAGTTGTTAGGACGCTTTCAACGACACTTGACTGACGTTTCTGTCATTTACTGAAAAATTAAATGTGGGTTGCTCCCTTGCCTTGAGAGTACTGTAGCAGTGTGTCCTTTTCTCCACCGATCTTGTTATCTGTGGTGTGAAAATACAATGAAAAATAGAACGTCTCATCCCGTTCAACGTGTTTCAAAGTGGAGGAATTATTGTACCTTCTTCTTGGGTGCAGAGGACTCGTGTCTTGGGCTCCACAAGGCTCTAGGGTGCTGAAGAGAATCCTGCAGAGCAAGAGGTGAATCTGAAACCCAAAATATCTAGAACTAATTTTAGATTCTTGGAGAAGACCTCATCCATATTCAACAACGAGAGGCTTTTTTTCTTGCTTCAGTTCTCCAAATAAACTAGAAATTCCAACTTGCACTCTTCTTTGTAGAATTTGGCTTAGATACTTGGGTCCATGGATTTTTGTCAAACAAAAATTTCACAAGTTTTGACAACTTCTAATAATCTTCATTCTATGTTGTCTTGGTAGTTTTTTTGACCTCAGGCGTTTGGTCAATATTGGATCCTACTATGACAATTACATAATTGACACTTGTTTAGTTTCAACAATTCACATGCCACTCGGCGCTGTTTGTGCAAACACAAAGGAACTAAATTTATATTTTCTCAATTAACAGGTATTCAGTGCATGCTGAGGTTTTCGGTGGGATTCCTCGGTTTTATCGCTACTGAGTCATTTTATATCCTATTCAACGCTTGGTCTTATTGCTGATACTGGCTGTTGTGCACCGTGCAGGGAGTTGCGGCTTGTTTGTTGCCGCTGAATATTGACTTGACTCGAGATTGACGTACTCAAGCCGAAAATGGCCTCCGTTGAGGAAGTTCCACCTGATACCTTCGGGTTTACTGTCAAACAACTATCCGAGCTCATGGAAATTCGTGGCGATGAGGCACGGGACAAAGTTGCTCAGCTAGGTGGTGTTCAAGAAATTTGCAAATCACTTTGCACATCACCTGTGAATGGTAAGTTTGGAGCTTAATATATTTGATTGTTTTGATTCTTTAACACATTTACGTATTTTTCTATTAAGGTTTGAACGATAGTGACTTGGCTTTCCGTCGCCAGCATTTTGGAGCGAACGTTATACCTCCTAAACCTCCAAAATCATTTCTTCAGTTAATGTGGGAAGCCGTGCAAGATGTCACACTGATCATTTTAGAAGTAGCAGCGATTGTTTCCTTGGCTCTGTGGCTTATAACTAATTTTTCGGGTGGAGAAGAAGAACACGAAGAAGATGATTCACACGGGTGGATTGACAGTGTCGCAATTATTTGCTCAGTTGTTGTGGTTGTGCTGGTCACTGCCTTCAATGACTATTCGAAAGAACGTCAGTTTCGAGGTCTGCAGAGTCGAATTGAGGGGGAGCACAACTTTGCTGTTATTCGAAATGGAGAGGTTCACCAAATTCCAGTCGCCGATATAGTTGTGGGTGATATTTGTCAGGTATGTTTTGAAGGTTTTTTGTTTGAAGTCTGACCTGGATTTTTCCGTTTTACAATTTGGATTTTGAAACTTACAGATCAAATATGGCGACTTGCTACCAGCTGATGGAATTTTGATGCAAAGTAATGACTTGAAAATTGATGAGTCTGCACTCACTGGGGAGTCTGATCATGTGAAGAAAAGCGAACTTGGAGATCCCATGGTGTTATCAGGTGTGAATCTAGTTTTCTAAAACGTTATTTAATTATTTATTACTTTATTTAAATCATTTTTTGAACAGGAACTCATGTGATGGAGGGCAGTGGCAAAATTGTGGTTACAGCTGTTGGAATTAATTCTCAATCCGGGATAATCTTTGCACTGTTGGGTGCTGCTGCGGAGGAAATCGAAGACGAAAAGGAGAAAGAAAAGAAAATCAAAGGTCATATAGACAACAAACACTTTATATTGATGACACACTACTTAAAAGGATAAAACTAATTGGTCTTGCTTGGCAGATGTGAATGATCTAATTTGTATTTTCTTTTTGGTATAGCAGCGGCAGCAAAGAAGAAGACAAAGAAACCCGATGTAGAGCGCGGTGCACCTGGAACTCGGCCCGTTACACACAACAGCCACGCTAGTGCTAATGCTCGGGAACTTCGACCACCACCAATCATTGAGGAAGTCGAATTACCGACTGTAGTGAAGGAGCCGACTCCAGATTCCAAGCACGAGAAGTCGGTGCTTCAAGCGAAGCTTACCAAGCTGGCTATTCAAATTGGTTATGCGGGTAAGGCAAAATATTTATAAGGCTGAAGTAATTCAATCAGGCTGTAATGGGCGGAAGTAATGGAATTTGGAATGTCACACAGGTACCGCCATTGCTATTCTTACTGTCGTTGTCTTGTTCGTTCGGTTCAGTGTGGAAAAGTATGCAATTGAAAAGCAAGTCTGGAATATGTCTCATGCTCAACGTTTCGTTTCATTCATCATTACGGGCATTACGGTTCTTGTGGTTGCAGTTCCAGAAGGATTGCCCCTTGCGGTCACCCTATCTTTAGCCTACTCTGTCAAGGTTCAAATTTCCCCGCGACATACTAATATAATTAATACGTAACATATTTACTTAAGCCTTAATGTTTTATTTAGAAAATGATGTTAGACAACAATCTTGTTCGCCATCTTGATGCTTGTGAAACGATGGGTAACGCGACAGCCATTTGCTCAGATAAAACTGGAACTCTGACCACAAACAGGTAGAATTTACTGAAATAATGCAATTTTTGAAATATTTAAACAGCAGTAGTAAATAATAAACATTTATGCCGTACTCCTTTTACAAATTACCTGTTTATAGAATGACCGTTGTTCAATCGTACGTATGTGGGTTGCGTCAAGAAGTTTTGCCGAAATACAATGATCTTCCACCCAATGTTGCCGAGACTTTGATTTATGCAATCTCAATCAACAGTGCTTACACTTCCCGTATTCTGGTATGACGAGAAAAATTATATTGTCTCGCTATACATCAAATCAACTAGTCGCTAATTTATTGTCAACTCGAACAGCCAGCGGAGAATCCCGGAGAATTGCCCAAACAAGTAGGCAACAAGACAGAATGTGCTTTATTGGGTTTTGTTCGAGATCTCGGAAAAGACTTCTCTGCTATTCGCGAGCAAATTACCGAAGAGACATTTACACGAGTGTACACATTTAATTCAGTCCGGAAGTCAATGAGCACTGTGATTCCACGAAAAGGTGGCGGCTATCGCCTATTTACTAAAGGAGCTTCTGAGATCATCATGAAGAAGTAAATTACTCTCACGACTCATAGCTACATCTTGTATCGTAAAGTAATATTGATTTTTATGCCTGCCATTAAATTATTAATTAGGTGCACATACATTTATGGAAAAGATGGAAAATTAGAGAAGTTTGACAAAAGTATGCAAGAACGCCTTGTTGCCGAAGTTATTGAGCCAATGGCTTCCAGTGGACTTCGCACAATTTCTGTTGCATACAAAGACTACGTTCCAACAAAAGCTGCGGAGAATGAAGTTCGTAACGAGTAGATTCATAACAGTTTGATCAGTAATTATACCATTGCTTTCTTAAGGTTGAAACTTCAGGCGAACCGAATTGGGACGACGAAGAAGCAGTTGTATCTAACCTAACTTGTCTTTGCGTCGTTGGAATTGAAGATCCCGTTCGACCCGAGGTTTGGCTTACTCAGACATAAAATTTAGTTTCTGTATAGTTTACACATGTGTGCTTTTTAGGTACCAGAGGCTATTAAGCAGTGTCAACGGGCTGGAATTACCGTGCGAATGGTCACCGGTGACAATGTCAATACTGCCCGATCTATTGCTTACAAATGTGGCATTGTTAAGCCCGGCGACGATTTCTTGATTTTGGAAGGAAAAGACTTCAATCAGAAAATCAGAGATGCCAACGGAGAAGTCCAACAGCACCTCCTTGATAAAATTTGGCCTAAGCTTCGTGTTTTGGCTCGTTCTTCCCCAACTGATAAGTACACACTGGTTAAAGGAATCATCGACTCTAAGGTAAATACAAAAATGAATTGATTGTACATGCGTTGTTTGCTTACTAATCCATTTAAAATATATCCTAATTTGTAGCTGACTGATAATCGAGAAGTAGTTGCTGTGACTGGGGACGGAACGAATGATGGTCCCGCGCTAAAGAAAGCTGATGTTGGATTTGCTATGGTAAGACAGTCTTAATCTCCTCGTCTATCTGAACTAATTCATGTTGTACCTATTAGGGAATCGCTGGGACCGATGTGGCCAAAGAAGCGTCCGATATCATTTTGACAGATGATAACTTTTCCAGCATTGTCAAAGCGGTCTTATGGGGTAGAAACGTTTATGACAGCATTGCTAAGTTTCTCCAGTTTCAGCTCACGGTAAGCCAATTTTAATTAGAAATATATTTGGAGGTTTTGGTTTTAAGGGAAGTGATTACTTGCTTAATCGCTTTTACCCCCGCTTGCTTAAAACGTTATCCCCGTACATGCCAAGCTAAACACCGACTACAAGCTAAAACCGAATATAGGTTACTGTACTAAATTTAATTCAATTTCAGGTCAATGTTGTAGCTGTGGTTGTGGCCTTCGTTGGTGCTTGTGCCGTAAGCAGCAGTCCCCTCAAGGTATTTAACTAAGACTCATTAAACAAATATTTTTATTTAAGTACAATTATTGTTTCAAATCTGAATTTTTATTAAATGTAGGCTGTACAAATGTTATGGGTGAACTTAATCATGGACACCCTGGCATCACTTGCCTTAGCTACTGAGGTAAGATCTATTACTATTACTTCTGAGTGATAAGTCAAACTATTCTTTTTAGAACTTAATAATTTTATTTATGAACAAGGACAAATGGAAGTAACAGTAAAACTTTTACAAAGTCACAAGGGTGATTTGAACACCGTAAAAGTATTTACAAAATCCAACGACCAAATCCCAATTCTCCAAAACGAAATCCGTCCTCACCAGCTTATTCAGGCATATGTAATCTGTACCTGACAAGGGGTTGGTTTGTTTGAATAAGTGACCGAAGTAATTTGACATGTTGACGACTTGTTCGGTCTTTGGAAGAGCTTCGTTCGTGTTGATGAGAATCGGTTGATCGTTGAGTTTAACTTTTAGAGCGTCTTGGTACTTTCCAACCGCCGTGCAGCTTTTTTTTTGGCTGGCAAATTCTGTCCTTTCACCTTCTGCCTTAATGCCGGAGTAATTCACATTGCTGTCAAATTGCATATAAATATGACCTTCTCCAACATTTGGTTTATCTTTTTGGTCAGTCACTCTTCTTCCCAATTGGTGGGGTAGGGGTTCAATTGTCTGGAGTTTTGAGCAACTGATTCCAGTGTTGGTCTTCTCATTTAGGAAATCTACCATTTTATTTTCACATTTATAAGCCAAATTAGTGTTTCTGTTGAGAATACCAAAGTCCATTCCATTTATTGTTGCTCCCTGGATCTTTGACAACAGACGTGACGTCTGTAATGAAAGTACATTAAATTAGAGAAATACATAAATGGAAGAGACTTAAATTTTTATGTCACTTACTTGTAAAATTGTCAAGAACTCTTCAGCTTCTTTGGCAGATTCAAAAACCTCTTCGGTTAATTTCCCTGTGGGTGTGTCCGGCCGAAGGATTTTAAGTGATCACGAAGTGCATGTTGACCATTTATTGCATGAGTAATAGCATTTTCAAAACAATTCTTTTTTTGTTCATCTGACGAGTTTGGATGAATCGAAAAATTGTTGAGAAAATCTTGAATTTGTCGTCTTCTTCATCATAAAACTCCACGACTCCAAATCTGTCTGAACCTTGGTGTTGTTTGCACCTTGGATTGTCAAAAGTGGTAGATTGTTTTGAAAGACACCCTGAAAATAAAATTAATGTCATAATACAAAGTACAAAAAGATCATCAGGTATTATTAAAGTATTTACTCGCCTGGAAACGTACAGATGGGGTAAGAAAAAAATGGACTAAATTCATTCAAGTTAACAGTTCCTGATGACGTGTGTGGAGTTTGGATGCAAATCAAGTCCCTATAAATACGAAGTCTCGATTCTAAGACTGCTTGAGTGGTCACAGTTTTTCCTTTGATGACTTTTTTCTCTGATTCTTTCCTCTTAATCAGTTGTAATCCTTTGTGTCCAAATGATTTGACAAATTCGGTTAATTTCTGAAAATCACCTTCTTCCTAAATATCTGTAGGAGATTTTCCTATTGTTGGCATAAATGCCTCACAAATTGCTGTCTGGGCTGGGCCTGAATATTTTCAAAACCATTCATTAATCCTTAGTCGGGGTGAAAACTGTATTGGTTTTAATTAACATTGGTTAGAGAAAAAAAAATACCTCGATAGTTCCTTTCACCTCTAACGAGGGATGTACCCAGGTTGTAACCTCTCGATTTGGCTGAAATTTTGTTCACATGTTACTCATATATAATAATAATAATAATGTCTTTGTTAAGGTCAAGTTCATCAGTGGTGTACACTGTTTCCTATGTTTCCTAACTATGTTTCCCAAAGTGTCCGTTCTCACTACTCAAATTTCGAATTTAGCCGAATTTTTGAAATTTGGCTCAAAATATTT
>JAAXYW010003805.1:0-10649 GCA_036851895.1 Orthonychiurus folsomi | reverse complement strand
AAGTTGGATAAAATGAATGTTAGGGGACGCTCGGCACCAGCTTTGCTCTGCACGACACGACTTACTATTGAATTTTAGAATATTTTAATCTTCATTTCTTTCATGTTCATTTCAAGCTAAGTTAAATTGCACCGTATGATGATTTATTGTATTAGCCAGTCATTGTTCTCAGGAACTTGTGCTGAGAAATCTTATGCAGGTCATTGCTTGTCCTGACCTTTGACCCCGAAGTCTAAGGGAGCTGACGAGTATATCAAAGAACAATATGTTGTCGTTATCATATTTTAAAATTTGGGAATTTGGCGCGCAGGAAAAAAAATCTATCTACTTTAGTGCACAATACAAACTCATTTAAGGTAGTGCAAATTAGTTGAAATTGGTTGTAATCTTCCAGGAGTAGCCCATTAAGTGCTAACCGTTCTATATTATTGCGAACGTAATATAATTATGGTTGACTTCGGCATTTTTGAACCTCTAGTGGTCTCTAAACGGCACTTCGTAATTAAACAACTGTTAACTTTTTAGATCGTTACGAATTTACTTTACTACTTCATGAAATAAACGATATTACAATTTTGCTTTACCCCACTAAATTTAGCTGGTCACTATTCAAAAGAATGGTCATTAAAGATTGATTTATCCTTTAGTTTGTGATTTGGAGTCAGGAACGTCCTTCTGAAACCGGACACACCAATTCCCTTGGTCATAATAAGAGTCAGCAACGCCAAGAGTCGGGTCTACTTCACGGATTAGGGCCTCCAGTTCTCCACGCTCAAAAACATGATAATATCGATGATGGACTTCCACTTTTCCATTCTTTTTAGTTATCCAAGGTACCAGTACATCATTGTGGCCGAAATCGGAACCGACTTCATGAACAGGGATATTGTACCCTTTAAGAGGTACGAGACACTCCTCTTTCTCCTTGTAGAATGAGTTCTTCAGCTCCCGAGTTTTTAAGTAAGCTGACTTGATTTCTTTAAGCCGTTGGTCTTTTGCCCACACGTAAATCAATCCCTCACCTCCTGGACTAGTCACACGAACTAATTCCTGAATGGCTTCCAGTCGTCGATCCTGAAATGCAGTCCCATAAAACCAAAATATATTTCAGTATATTTCTGCCGTAATGACAATACAACGTGTGTTCAGAAGTTGTTATTTAACATGTGTCTATGAACATATTTATATAATATTTACACACATATTAACAATATTCATCTCAATATATCAACATTTCGTATATTGACATATTAAGCAATGCGTATGCAAAAACAAGGTACTCATCTCCTATTGCGTATTCCAATCACAGCGCAAATAAGTTTGCAGCAACAAAATGTTTAATATTAGAATAAACAAAGTTAGCGCACATACCCGTGAAGCCAAATGATGCAAAACGGCAATACAAATGGTCGCATCAAAGCTGTTATCTTTGAATGGTAATCGCATACAATGTGAGCGTACTCCTTCCGCAGACTTCTTCTTCTGGGCTATATTTAGCAATTCGAGGCTCATATCCGTTCCAACCTAAAAAAAAATGCATTATAGTAACAAGATTCCCATAAAATCAATATATGTAGGTTTAGAGCTAAACTACCTCGTAAATGTAATCAGTCAAATTAAAGTACTTCCCGTTCCCACATCCTACATCAAGAAGACACATGCCGGGAGTTAAAGATTGGACGAATTCCTTCACTTTTGGCCATGGAGTGTGTCGAGTTTGATCAAAATGTGGAGCAATGCTGTCGTACACCTTTTCCGAAAAATAAACATTAAGCCGAGCAGAATTGTGGTTAATATTGTAAATTTAAACTGGTCAATTAACCTGGTGGACTAACTCTTCTTCAACTCTAGCAGCGGTTTCTGGCCTTAGTCCAGTCTGGCGGGTATCACACATTTCAGGGAAACTAAGTGGGGGATTAAATGCATTAGTTAGGTGGCAGGGACATATTTAACACGGGAAAAATTTAATACGGACTTACTCGCAAAGGCATTCACGACTCTCACGAACCAACCGAAAGGTTAAGGAAATTCTGGGTTCGCGTTCCGCAATTGTAGCACCACCGTAGGTTTGGTCAGGAATCAAGTCAAAAGTCCTGCTGGATATACCATGTGTCCACCGGTAGCTGTGTTATTTAATATTAGTATCTTAAACATTTTCACTGCATTTTGCACTTGTATTTTCTTTCACGCTCACCGGCACTCGTCATTCATCACCATCAGTGACCGAGAAGGTACAACAACCGAAACCATCTTCTTGTCAGTACGGAAATCCATAACAGTGGCGGCACTTAAGCTTAATGCAACAATTGGCGCTTCGAACGCACTGTGCGTATCAACATGCGGAGGAATGCCTGAGAAAGATTTCGAAACACAGATTGAATAAAACTCAAGGTTTTGTTGACAATGGTACATTATTAACACCGCATTGCCAATTGTAACCTTCAAGCGACAAGCCTTGTGTAGTAAAGCTGCGGACATTACAAACTCAATATTTCATCATCAAAACTAGTATAAAATCTGAAATTTGGAACCGAAACGCCAACTCCGGCGACTTCAAGGTTTCAAGTTTACGAGCTCTCAAATTTATAAAATGCCGCTTGACGCATGTCTTTGTTGTTTGAAAAGGTTACCTCGTAAAAGTAAAATTACCCTGTCCAGGAAGATAGTAACTCAAAGTGAGCTGCTCGGGTTTCCGAGGAATAATTTGCTGAGCCAGCATCCGATCAACCAGTGGCATAAGACACGTTGGAATTTCTGTTCCAAGTGGAGTTCCAAGGTCCACGTCATTCGTGTCATATCGAAATTCATATCCATAGTGTTTGACAAGTCTGTTTTTCAGCGTAGTGCCTGAAATTAAAACAAGGGAATAGCGTAAGAAAACATACGAATGTGCGCACAATCACTCAAAATTCACCTGTTTCTATAGCGTCAGGAAGAAGCGTATTCACAATAATAAGTTGTTCAGCCGGCGATACATATTCATTGTAAATATCCAGGCCATAAGGCCAAGGCTCCTCAAAAGCTTCAACGCTGATATCCTCTGGAGCAGGCTCTGTATAAAACGCATATTTTAAAGCGCTTGCAAATTTGCATTCCTAGTCTCAAAAAATTAAGCAGTGCCGAGCAGTTAAATAAATGTCTTGAAGAACGCCACTTGAACTTGTGTTTATCAGTATATAAACCACTTGCATAAATCCGATGAATTAAAAATCAAAAAAGTACAAAATAAACTTACCACAAGTGACAAAAACAAACTTAGAATCAAAAGGCACAAGTGGTATACTATATATATATCATTGAAAGCAGTTTTTTTCTGATAAAATTACTCTTAAGACTTTACTGATCTCAGAATCATCATTACGTTAAATGTAATTAAAACTAGAATAATCTGTACCTTCATAAAGATATTCCATTAGAAGGGGAGTGTTTTTAACAAATTTGTATCCAGTTCTCTGACCCTTAGCTTCCTGAGCTTCTTCAGCAGAGTCGAACAGTAAGGTGCAATATGGCTTCTCAGCATACAAACGAACTTCTCTTGGCATGGGGTTGAAATATCTAATCACTTTAGCTTTGGTGCTATTGAAAGCCAATCCAGCTCCCCAAACAAGCAGCCACTGTAAAAAAAAGCCAAACATGTATATTTAGAATTAATGCAATAATAACATCATTCATTTCATATTGACAATATTTTAAATGATTTACCGCAGTTGGTCTAAAGCTGCGCTCAGTATTCAACTGATGGGCTACCATGGTCATAATTTTAGCTTGCTTTCTTTCAAAACGTTTTTCTGCACTGCTGAGTATAGCTTGTTCAAGCATCTCTTGGGCCGGCGTTTTGATGGGAAGTGCGACTGGAATCTCCTTGACATCTGCATCTGTCTTGTCTAGCTGTGTCTGAGCCCTCTTGACAATATTCAGAGCCGGAACAGTTCGCTTTAGGTGTTTCTGGTGCCTTTTCAAAGCATGATGCCCTTCACCAGTTGCAGTATCAGGGTGCTCATGGTCGTGTCTATGAGCTTTATCGTATCCATGTCCACGCCCTTTGCCATGACCATGACCTTTGCCGTGTCCATGACCATGGCCATATTCATCATCATGACCACCTTCATGTCCAGGGCCAGGCTTATATGAAGGACCATGATCATAGCGATGTCCATAATGTGAAGCTGGTACCGGAGGATACCACACTAAAAATGGAAAATATATTAACTCCCGGACTTCTGACTCTTTCCAACTAACGTAAATTAAATTGTGAAGCAAAATTAACTTAAATATGCAAATCCCTACTAATAAGACCGAGCACTATTACAAATGATACACCAAAACGAACTTACCATCTTTAATATAAGAACGACCAATTCCACGTCCCCCATGTGCTCTTCCAGGACGGACGGCAAGTCGGGGTATTGGTGGTGGATAAGTCGGGGCATCAATGACAAGGTATTCAACCTGTGGCTGAGTCACGGGCTTGACAATCTTTGGAAGTGGAACTCCTCTGTACTTCTTGGGTGCCCGGATCCCAGGTGGAAGTGCAAGTCTCTTCGCCCTCTCTTTCCGTACGTTTACCTTCCTTGCTGGCATCGGGATTGCGGGTCTCTTCTCCATCTTAGCACTTCAAATTTGGATTTTACAAACAATTTTAACAAGATTCTAATTCTAGTGTAAACTATTATGCGTATTTGAGTAGTCCGTCTGCTTTGAGTTCCAGATTTTCCTAAAGAGTTTGAATTGGATCGGTCAACCCGCGTTGCTGTGGAAATTCTCCATGTCCTCCCATCTCTATGGTATATCCAATGGAAATAATTTCAGAGAAGCTGCCCTTTGTCCCAATGTTTACTTCCTGAACGTAACTAGTCATTTATAATTCAATAGCTTAAAGGGTGTTGTTCATAAATTAAGTACATAATCAACTCTATCAATTAATTAAACAACATAGCTTTTATTTATTCATTGCTCAACACAGTGCTAAATTTTGGTAAATGAGAGGAGCACTATATACTATTGGTGCTGCGCTGGGCTGTGTTAATTTTGTATAAAAAATTTTCTTGCGAAACAATTTGTATTTGTTATATTTAAAATAATAATGGCTTTAATTCTTGTTTGCAACTTCAGTTGCATAAAATAAATAAAGTGTTTATCAAATCAAATCAAATCACTCTTAATCAATTTAATTCATAATTAAGCTTCAATCACATTAGCATTAAGTATTGTAGCACAAATCTTGCATTGACAATAATTGTCGTGCAAATCTATAAATCATACACATCTGCAAATTTTGCTGAAGAATAGTAAATATAAATGCTGACATAAAAATGCAACTAGAAGTGTGTGAGTTGCACACGTAATCATCATGCAAAATTCTCAGCAATTTTTTCTAGTAAGGTCTGAGGTTGCTCGTTTCACTTCAATTGAGCTGAGCTGGACAAAGAAAAGACCAAATGACTATATCTGATCTTAGCATACCTAATGAATGAGTAATGGAGAGTAGTGCTTTTAATAAGATAGAACTAACTAGCGCGCCTGCCTTGCGTGCGGTACATACGGCTTATTAATTGAAAAGCACTCACCGGGGCCTTCGGCCACGGACTCGTCCTAGTGCACTTTTTATTTAACGCTTGTTTTAGGCGAATCGGGAATAAGGGCATCCTCAAATATCACCATAAACCATCCACTACCAAAGGCTAGGGCAAACGCATAAGCGGATTTTTAAAATACATCTTGAATCTTAGTGTTTAATAGTGGTAGCCCCACCGGCCGGCTTGCTCTCACCTCTATCCCCCAACCCAGCCCCGCCGGCCGGCTTGCTCTCACCTCTATCCCCCAATTCAGCACCACCGGCCGGCTTTCTCCCACCTCTATCCCCCAATTCAGCACCACCGGCCGGCTTTCTCCCACCTCTATCCCCCAATCCAGCCCCACCCACCGGCTTGCTCCCACCTCTATCCCCCAATCCAGCCCCACCCACCGGCTTGCTCCCACCTCTATCCCCCTGGCTTGCTCCCACCGCTATCCCCCAATCCAGCCCCACCGGCCGGCTTGCTCCCACCGCTATCCCCCAATCCAGCCCCACCGGCCGGCTTGCTCCCACCTCGATCCCCCAACCCTACCGGCCAGATTGCTACCACCTCTATCCTCCAAACCCACCGGCCCTTTGACTAAGTTCAGTCCTAACTCACAGGTCAAAGGTCGGGTCAACTTGTGACCTTAAGAAAATTTAACAATAACATGTCACATGCAATGGTCCTCTCCCATTTTAGCTAAGGTCAGTGCCCTAACTCAAAGGTCAAAGGTCAGGTCAATTCTTGACCTCAAGAAAGTTTCTCAGGACAACCTCCTGAGAACAATGACATGTCACATGCCATATTTCTCTTTAATTTTAGTTAAGGTCAGTCCCCTAACTCAGAGGTCAAAGGTCAGGTCAATTTGTGACCTCAAGAATATTTTTTAGCACAACCTTCTGAGAACAATGATATGTCACACGCCATGGTTCTCTTTCATTTTGGCTAAGGTCAATGCTCTAACTCAGAGGTCGAAGGTCAGGTCCACTTGTGACCCCGCCTACGAAATGCCCGCTGACCTCCTGAACATTTTATCCTATCAGGCTCCGCAATCGGTTTCGTGGTTTCGGAGGAGATAGAAGACACGCAGACACACACACACACACATACATTCCACTTTAGTATGTGTATGATGTGTTTCGAAACGCAGCAAATATACACGTAGTTCACCCGCAGTAATAACTGCGGGCTTAATAATTTATTTTCCAGGAGCTTCAACCCAGTTGTTCCAAACCACAGAATTCTCCCGTGGCGTGAAAAATGCAGCCAGGTTCTCCGCAAATGAAACACGGTTCATTTCCCCGTGAGAAGGAAGGATGATACTGGAGCGTGATTTTGGAGAGGAGAGCGAGTAAGATAGGACCACACGGGGATAAGCTGACAGAGAAGTAAGAAGACGTTTAAAAATAGTTTACTAATTCCCTAGCCGTCGTCCTCGTCTTCTCTCAAAGTCAAAACGTCACATCAAATGACAGCGTAACTCTGAAGCCGTGGCACATGGTGAATGTTGGACTAGAATTTTGCATTAAGATGGCTTCTGGTGAATCTTTTCTTTTCTCTTCCGTCCGTGCCATCCATCCACTCCTCCACTCCAAATCCATCCATTCAAGGAATATTAGTTTCTCGCGTCAAAGATCCTCCAAAAGATCTCTGTCCTTCCGAGAACGTCGAGGATTGATTGGTTCTTTTTACGGATTCAATTCAACGGACTCAAAAGGATCCCCATGATTGAAAGGTATGGGGGCTCCAGTGCGTATGAAATCTCCATTTTTGTCATTGCGAAATATTTCTGTCCCCTATCCCAATTTGAATAGATCATCAATATCATTGCGAACTGTGGACAGTAGTTTTCCCATGAGTTCAACGCATCAAGTACGAGTACTCTTCTAGACTCGTCCCTACCATCCATCCATGCTATTCAATAGCGGAAGCAAGAAACGAAGTTATCTGATCTTCAAGGAGCTGATCGTACATAGGTCATACGTATCGACATCAGTCGTCCATCTACTCTACACTGTGCTATGCATAGTGCAGTGTGCACAGAAGAAACAGTGAATCAGACTAGACCCGGGTCTGTAAATATTTGGATGGTGGAAGGGTTGGTGGTAATGAGAGGCAAATGAAATATCTCCAGGAATAGATCATCAATCTCAATCAGGAAGTCCAAAGAACTTTACCTGGGAGGAAGGAAAAGTCATCACCCTTACGGTCTCTTGGGGATATTGGATTGTATTGTATTTGTGGTCGGTCTCCAGCAGTAGTCCAGGAATAAAAAAAATACTACAGAAAAAAGTGAAGTGGAGGGTGAAGAAAATAGTGTTGGACTGGAATTCCTGGAGCGGAGACCCATGCGCTCCTCCAGAGACGAAGGAAAACAAGAGACGTGGAGATAAGGAGTAGTGGTGTAGTGAAGTGACACAAGTCCCGGTGTGGTGGATGGATTGCAATGCAAACAACACGGCCCAGTCCAGTCAGTCCTTCTCCACTCTTCGCCGCGTCCACGTGTTGCGCTCCAATCCTCTCTTCTTCTCACCCAACTTAACTGCCATCCACAATTAAATCACATTCAACCGGATTTGCAATTTATCAAAGTGGAAAATATTGTAATTTCCCTGACGTGGATTTGTAGTCAAGGACAAGGACAGTGCGCGGTTGCAGTCAAGAATTTAGTGGAAAAACAATTCTACAGTGCAGAACAGAACAGGAGAAAAACTTTACATGCCGTGCATCGTCTGCAGGGAACATTTCTATAATTGATATGACACAATCAAATCACGTCAGTTGTCGCCAAAATTGAAAGTTAAAAAGTGTAGTGGTCATGAAGAACATGAACGCGAGGGAGGGTAATGAGCTAAACCGAAGCATCGTGACAGTCAACAAGGAATTCTGAGGACTCATCTGTCGACGAGACGCAGTCAAGTCCGACGTTCACGACACAAACTGGATTCCAGGTTAGAAACGACAGACGTGTCACGCATTTGTTTAGAAGCACTAGGGATAAGGATTGATTAAAGGACAAAGGAATTAAAGGTTTCTCCGGCAGTCGTTTTTCTATTCGCTGATCCGGTTTTTAAACCAGAAGAGTTTGCACTTACACGTATGCCGACCTGGGCAGGGTATTCGAAGATGCAATTTTTTTGAATCCTGCTCAGTTATTTTGAACCGATTCAATTGATTTGTTTGGTCAGGAGTGGTTGTAAAACTCTCAGCAGGGTGGGTGTTGTCGTCGGCGCCAGCATTATGTTCCCAGAAATAAAGTTCGCGGATTTAATATTTTAGTTGGGACTTTGGCCCTTCAGTTCGTGACTATTGGCTTTATGAAGAAGCCCAAGAAGTTTATTGGTTGAGCTGTTTGGACTCTTTGGATTTGGTTCGGTTGAGTGCACATTCCATAATATTTTGACGACCGAGCAGTTGCCCGTTTTGGTATGAGTAGGCGAGAAATTTTATATTGAGTCCTTTTCATTCGCTGTGGGAATCATCTCATCCCGACCGGACATTCTCATCATTAAATTTTCGCACATAGACAAGGGTCAAATATCAGCGAAACCTTAACTCTTCCTCCTCCTGCTAAGTCATAACATTACTTGCCGTGTTGTTAAAATCTTTTTAATGGGTAATCCTATCTCCCGTATATGGAGTTGTATCGAAAGGACTTGCGAAAACTTTTCTCTTGTCCTCGATTTTGAGAGCTCCGGGTTTCCGTTTAAGAATAATGGCTTCCATTCAATTGTACTACTTCCTTTTCAGGAAGGATCTCTTTTTTAGAAAAATGTTCCATCCCAGTTCCAAAAATAAAGTTGTGCATGAAATGATAGGATAGTAGTCACAATCAGATCATAGTGATTTCCTCATCAAATCCAGAAGGGTGACACGGATCATTAGTTATGTACGTTATCCCTTTTTTAAGAATTTCCTGAGCCTTTCATAAGCATTCCTCTTGCTGGGCTGACAAGGCTTGACTTGAGATTTATTATTTGTGCATTCCACCCTGTCTTCTGCTTCTGCGACGCGGCGGTCGATAACTTCGTAGTTTAATTTTACCTGTGCTTGTGGGACCAAGGGCCTGGGAAATCTATTTGGTTCGGATTCCAACCCTTCATTAGTCAGAGTAGTCGGCTGTCAAAGGAAGATGAAAACAAAACTGGAAACTTTCTTGTAGTTGGTTGGAGAGGAGAAAGCAAAGGGGATCGGGAGTACATAAATCTTACTTGATGAACAGGCCCTTTGGTTATCGCTAAGATTATCCATTCTTGGATCATTCCGTCCAGTGGTCGAAGAAGGTTGAAATTTCTCTGTCGTTGCAATGGGGTATAAGGAAGGGAGTTGTGTTTCAGAGTTACAAACCTTATAGCTATCTCCCCTCACGGAAATTGCCCTTGCTGGGAAGAAGACGTTCCTCTGGAGTTTTGAATTCCAAATAGCAGGAGTCAATTTCGAAGCAATAATGTGTGCATACCCCCCGAACAGGATCATGTAAATTGTAAATCTGAATACCCTAGGAATTTGATATTCGATGCCGTTGGTTAAATGTAATGACAGTTTGTAAGTATGTGCCCGGGGAGCAGAGTGAGCCAAAAAGAACACAACTGATACCCTCTCTTACCTAAAGGAGGTAGGATTGACGGAACTGCTCCTGGAATGCAGAACTCCATTCTTTTCCTTTTCCTACACAAGGCAAGATGAAAGCACAAAATGGCCAAGGCCTCTTGAATGCTATCAATCGATGTTCACACTCATCCTCAACTATGAACAAAGCTGCCATAAAAGCCTTAAGTTGATGGTTGGACACTTGCAATTTTTACCTCCCACCGATCACCCTCCAACTCATGTCTAGGTAGGTGACCTGGCTCAATAGGTTTTTTTAGGGATTCTTGTGCAATTCCCTGGCTCTGCCTTCAAGAAGCAATTACCATTTTAGTTGTTTGTTCCCTTAGGGTAAGGTGGGCTAAACTCGCCGGTGTGCTAATAATCGCCACTTTTTAAATAGAGCATAGAAATTTGAGGAGTCAGTGAGTGCATGAGCAAATACATTTGACGGCCGCGCCAAATGTCCCAGTACAGCAGTCAAGGTGCCTTGACATTATTACG
>JAAXYW010003804.1:0-10649 GCA_036851895.1 Orthonychiurus folsomi | reverse complement strand
ACGGGACCAACTTGGGTTTAAGAAAAGTGTTTGTGCACAGTGGATGTTGAGAACTTGATTGTCATAAATGTCAACTTTTTACGTGCAAACTGGCTGAAGCGGTGGAGCTTGTCAACTTTCCGTGAAAAGTCAAAAAGTTGGGAATAACCCCTTGATTCAGTTTTGAATTTTTTTTAAACAACAGAGCAACAATTAAAAAAACGAATGAGTGCAAAATTTGAAGGTCTGTAAGGGGTATGTGCACAAAAATTATCGCGCGGATCCAACCAAGGATGGCTGAATGCGAGCCAGTGTTACAATTGTCTCCTGTTACAATTGTCCCCAGTCTCCCCTACTTGCGGGTTTACTGGCTATGGTGCATGGTTGTGGAGCGATGTGTTGCACAGAGTGAGATATACTATACTGGGTAGTTCAGAATTAGCCGCCACACTTCTTGGGACCCCGGGCTGTCATACTACCAAAACTGCAAGTCCCACATACTTTGTTTAGCTACCATTGAAAAGCTCATGTGATTAGAATTTAAGTCAACTATATTTGACCTTTCCTTTGGTTGGTATGAGATCAACACAAAGTTTGATTTCTCATTAGCTAGAAATCATGACAAATTTTTATTTTGGCTTGCCGCAGACAAACAGAGAACAGGTCTAATCATAGGTACAAAATAGTCTATTTAAATTATAATCCCATTGACTTTTGAATTGTGGTTAAACCAAGTTTGTGCGACTTTTAGTATCGGAGTCACGACCCTGCAAATTGTGATGAATTTGAAACGCCCTGTATAATCCTAAACAGTTAGTGCAAATTGTTCAGCTATTGATTTTAGTAAACTGTAACTCAATTCTACATGGAATGGTTGCACAAAAATTCCCTATTGAATAGCTGAAATGCATGATTACATAAACCTTGGTCAAAATATGGAAGGACAGGCACACAAAGTCAAACATGAATTGTTCAGACTGATGATGATATAATATATATCCTTGATAAATAAGAATTAATTAACCTTATAATATGACTATTATTTTTGTACATCTCTTAAACGTCGCAATCCTCGTAGTTGTGCTCTGGATTAACGACCCAGGTAAAATACCCTGAGCCAATTAGAAGCCAGCTCCAGTAAATGGTTGAAAATAAAAGAAATAATACAGAGAATGTTATAAATGCGTATTTTTCAATAAGGTCCGAGACTTCACGTTTCCATTTGGGACGTAACTTGGAGATGGTTGAAGAATCCGGTTTGAATCCGACCGCCCCTCCCGCAGTAGTCAGAATCTCATTTGTATCCTTTGAGGGCTCGTCTTTTCCTTCATTTTTGTCTCGTAGCCTAAAATATGTAGTTTTTAAAAACATGTTACATGAACAAAATGTGGGGTCCTCCATTATGGCATAATCCATTATAGCATAATCCATTATGGCATAATCCATTATGGTCGAAAATATTTCCATTATAGCCGAAAGCGCTGCACAGGGTTGCCGGTTTGTGCAAACCCTTTCACATACGATTTGCTCTTAATTATAACACAGGTGCGATTATATAACTCCATATTAAATTAATTAAATTTTTTAATTAAAATTTAACTAAAAAATTAGTATTAGATTTAATCTAATACTGAATGTAGTGATCTGAGGCGCTACACTTATTGGATTAATTGTTATAAAAAGTACAAATAGAATTTTGTTAAAGGAATGTAAAGACAAACAAATATCCGTAAATATTGACGGAAAACTTTTTTTCTTAGGGCCAATGGACTTTCCGACAAAACAATGCTATAAATGTATCATTTAACTTCCACTGCGATGAGCTAAATTCTAATGAGAATTACGTGCCGGTTTTCTCTACGTTAGAATTTTTGGAAATAACATTCTACAATTTATTCCACGCAGAGATTTCGCGATTTACACCCGCAGCGGCTGGAATTGTTGACATGTTATTTTATTAATTTTAAATTTAAAAATGTAATTAATTCAATTAATGCTTTAATTTAATGCTGAGGTATATATTCGCAGTTCTGTTTGTTATATTTGAGAGCAAATCGTATAAAAAAGAGTTTGGACACACTGGCAACCCTGTACAGGCATTTCGACTATAATGGAAATATTTTCGACCATAATGGATTATGCCATAATGGATTATGCCATAATGGAGTGACCCCAAAATGCACACCTATTCAGTACGTACCAAACAAGGACAGTAAATTCGAGGAGGGTGAGGAAAACCGAAAAAATGCACTTGAATAATCAGGTTTGCATCCGATCGCTCCTTCAGCAGTAGTCAGAATCTCATTTGTATCCTTTGAGGGCTCATCTTTCCTTTCATTTTTGTCTCGTAGCCTAAAATATGTAGTTGTTAAAAACGTGCATATGAACAAAATTCATACCTATTCAGTACGCACCAAACAAGAGCTGTAAATTCCAGGAGGGTGAGGAATGCCGAAAAAATGCAAACAATCATCCAAATATCAATGGCTCTTACGTAGCTGACTGTTGGGCTGCTCTCACTAAAAGATGCCTCCATCTTAACAATGGGAATGGATAAAATATACTTGTACTCCTTAATTTACCGAACAGACGCGAACATGGCAGTTAATGTTAACAGCGTCGTCATGGCAATCCCAATTCGTGCTTCCACCCTTCGGGCAGGTACCAGGAAACAGCCAAGTGATAACAATGAAAAATGAACTGGGTAAATAAGTCTGAAACATGTGATAGCTCAACTTCCGTCTTGCCCTAATTGTAAATCCGAGTGCTGAGAAGTTGTCCTAATTTAATTAATAAATTGGTCGAAATCCGATTTTTTTGAACAAAATTGGTAGTCGCATGACGATACGTATAAACATGAGCATTACGTTTTGTTCCAACATATTGCTCTGATCTGTTCTCATCCAATGCATCATCAACCTGGTAATCAAAATTTGCGTCACTGCAATCACCTAAGATTGCCCCGAACTGATCAGTCCAGTCCAAGTAAATTGACTTGTAGGAGTACGAATCTGATCATTAAATCAAAATTATACACATATTATTACCAAAAAATACCTAATCATTTGTATGCAACTGTGATTGGACGAAAATTGTTTCTTACTACTATGAAGTACAACTTCGCAGTTTTGGGTGTCTGCGGGATTGTAGTGGAAATCCATTTCACACTGCATTTGAAGTCGGAGCCTGAAAAATACATTATGTTATTAATGTTATTTAGTAAAATTAATTTTTATTAAAATGTACACAAGATGTTTGCCTTACTGCTCTTATTTGGGAAGCACATAAACTTTCGAAAAGTCTTTGCCCCATCAATTTTGCGGCATAGTGTACATGCAACTTGTGATTGGAGAAAAATTGTTTCTTACTACTATGAAGTTCAACTTCGCAGTTTTGGGTGTCTGCGGGATAATAGTGGAAATCCATTTCACACTGCATTTGAAGTCGAAGCCTGAAAGCACATTATAATGTTATTAAAATTCATTTTTATTAAGATGTACACAAGAGATCCACCCACATACCTTGACATGTACACCACTTCTCCCGTCACAGCGTTGACTCGGAGTGTAACTGGTAAACTCATTAGCTCAGGGTGTATGATTTTTATCAGGTCGTCTGATATAATAATGAAATTGTGTAACGCACGTCAACAAAAATATTAGGAAAGCAAATAAACCCAAAAACTCACGAATGTAAATGTCCGGCATCCATAATTTTTCCAGGAACGCAAGGTCCAATGTTTTGAAGTAAACATCCGACTTCCCAGGTTGAAATTTCTCCTCCGGCAGATAATATTTTTCTTTGCCATACTTTGCGATAACGTAGTCAACCCATGTCAAAATAAAATTACAGGAGTATACAATCTCCTAAGCCGAAAAGACAGTACATTTAAAGTCTAGTCATGTATGCAAATGCTTTGGAAATAGCACGCCTACGAATACCTCATCAATTTCATTCAAGTTGTTAATATCCACTATATTGAACGAAACAGACACATTATGGGGGACTGCAGGCCCGTGTTCTGCAGGCTTATCAAATCCACCCTCTGAAGCTTTTACTGGAATGTAGAATATACCAATATTATATTAAAACAACAAATAGTAATTCAAATAAAACAAAGTTACCATATTGTTTACTAGGAATTTCCAATTTGTCATAGCCTGGAGGAATTATAAATGGGTTGTATTTTATCCGCGGGACAGTTTTATTAGCCGTTCCACCCTCCTGAGCATCAGTTCTAGTAACAATTGCAAAATAACAATTAGAGTGGATTCAATAAGGTTTGGTAAAAATACACTTAATACCTCGGCAGATGAGCCAAGCTAAACATGAAGAAGACGGCGGTTAAGTCACTTGCACATCTGACGATGCCCATTTTCTGGTACTAATAAGCTAAAAACTTCCCACTTTGAAGCTATAAGTTTTAAGAACTTAGGGCAGAAGCCAAGCATACAAGAAAGGTTTGGCTAGAAGACGGATCGGTGAAAATGTAATGCGGTTAGAAACTAAAATCGATAAAAATACACTCGCCCGGACCAATAAATCCGTCTCCTGTCAATTGGTTTAATTGAATTCAATTGCATATCCCAGATGCTCTATTACTCAAATTGCATACCTATGTTTAACTTGCAGTTCATTTGGCTAAGTCCACATTTGTTCTGACGAATTTTGATAATTTCGTGTAGTTACATTGAGAGCGCGTGCTATGCTCTAGCAAGCAAACAACATGCCTATTCTGCTCCAAGGTGTACTGCGTGGTCAAAATTAACTCTGTCGAACCGGACTCCAGATTCAGATTCAAAAGCTTTATTTAATGTTCAGTGCCGTAAGAGTTAACTTATGTATACTCCAATTAATACAATTATTACTATGGACGGAATAATGCTATGTATTTAACGCTTGTTAGCATATGCATTCCTGTAATTTGTCTGTATTTCCTTCATTAGAGATTAGTAGGTTAGGAATGGTGTGGCTAGCTTATTCATCAAATTTAGGCGGGGAATAGGAAATGAAATGCCGTGACTGTCTCAGAATATAAATGCACAACGGCACCTCCAGTCCAGGGGTCAGAAGACATTGGTGTTTGAACTGTTACAAAACCAAAACATGTAACCAGCTGTTTCATTTCCTTTAGTTGCACGCACACTTCCCGCCCGACAACTATAAGCAGTAGAGTTTTCGTAATTTGGATCATGCTTGGCTTTTAAAATATTTGGTTAGTAGTTAACATTTAATACTATTAAAATCATATATTGGCCCTGAACACTACGCCTACGCAGCTCTTTATTTTGACAATATGCAAATGCAGTCTGACAATCAAAAATGGTTGTTTTGCCTCACACGTTTATTTTTATTTCTCATTGTCAAATAGTACAATTTTTTGGATTTCATCCGGGTTACACATTTTCAGAAGTTTATGGTATCAATTGAAGATGGGTTGCCACTTGGGCAGCTCTTGCAATGAGGACATCCTTGTATCTCCAAATAGTATTGTCAAGGACGGATTTAGTTCGAGACCTTTGACGGCAGTCAGGTATAGCTGTCCGGTGACACAAGGCGAGGGGTTTGTAATGATGCATCAAGGCGTCCTTCTCATCCACGTTATACATTTCGCAGTCTCCAAAACAACTTACAGGGGAATGGTGGTATGTCCCAACAACTGACTCTGTGTTTTGGAAGGATTTGTATGGATTCCTCAGAAGGAAGATCTTTATTCTTCGCACGTGCTGAAAACAATTAGAACACATCAAGGTCAAATAACTATCAGACAGCCCGATCTCCTTCAAAACTGCATTTTGACACGATAGTATTTTGTCCAAATACGATAACATTGTATAAGCAATCCTCAAAACAACTGTACCTGAAGCATAAGATTTTCTTTCGGAATGTCCGCAAAGTGCTCATGGTCACTAGAATTAGAATCGTAGAAATAATACACATTTTTAAATGCAAAACTGAATTGCCCTTTAGTGTTGTTTGTCTTTGACTTCGTTTCCAGTTCATTCATCATGTCCACCCAATCAAAATGACGCCTTGGAACAAAAACCTACACATTTTATTTGAGACAAACGTAATTCTTGTGAGCGGATGAATGCTGTGAACTAAATAGTATATTTCTATTTCTCACCTCATCAATATCAATTTCGGCGATATAATCATACTTGTACATGTTTTCAAAGAAACACTCCTGCATGTCGACGAGTTCGACTTGTATTTTCAATGGTTTCTGTGTAAAGGAAAGCAAAGTAATTTAGAAACCAATAAGCTGTAATTTAATTGAGAACGAGTAAATACTAGTGCATCATATACACCTACACTTGGTTGAAGATTAAGATATTGGTGGAGGAGTTCTGGCTGATTCGGTAGCGTGGATGGAAGAGTTTTTGGTTTTATTTCTATTTTCCCCAATTTCCGATAGTATTCTAAAACCTAAAGTTTTCAATTATAAAATGAAATCCACAATCACATGCGGTACATTATTGGAAACACATTTCCACATATTCACCTTCTTTGTGTTCGGAGTAGTAGCTAATTCGGGTAGAAATATTTTCCCCACTCCAAGGATGTAATGAAGTTCAATCCACTCAATCAATTGAAAGGAAATGTCCTCACTCGGGAAATCCAAGGGTTTGACACAAACAGCGAATCTGTCCTTTTTCTTCCGAGGGTTGTCATAGAAAACCTTCAAATTCACTGTTGACCAACTGCATTGGCTTTCAACCACAGAAACTGAAAATGGGATCTTAAAATAACAAAAATATTAGTGCACTTGGCTTTTCCTACAATGATATTAACAGTACCTTTGACAAATGACTTTCCGGAATATTACATGTTAAGATAGACGCCAGAAAACCAAAGTTCTTTCCTTCCGGCCTCCAACTGAAGTACACATTTACCTAGAAGTCAGGCGTATTAACAGTTTGTCATTCATTCTCATTGCAATTCATATGTGCTTATTTGGAGTAAACTTACCGGGGATACGACGGGCTCCGGTTCACCCCTGAACCATATTTGACAGTACGCTGTAATGTTGGGAAATTTAGTGGCTGGGGGAATATCGGGAGATTTTTTTCCTTCGATCACCCCGACAACTCTAATAGACGCCTTATGTATGTTAAGCACTCTTGTGTCAAGAAAAGCCGCCTTTGAGTACAAAGTCCACCGTGTTGCAAAATATACCTAAGAATTCTCAAGATTGGATTAGCAATTGTAATTAAACTAAACATGCATTTATTTGAGCTAACATACCTGCCAATATGTATTGCTGTATTTGATGTCGTAGATGGTTGGAAATTTTCCACATGAAGCACTGAAGCCCGAACCAGAGAGCATGATTTGATCCTTTGGCATGTTTGAGAGCGATCCTTCTTCAATCAATTTCTCAATTGTTGCATTGCTCATTCCTGATAGTTCAAAATTAAAACTTTCATTTGCAGGAATCCTTAATGGCGGCGGCTCGATGTGTCTTCCTCCGAGTGTGAAATTCGGAGAGAAAGTCGTTTTAGTGAGATGAAAAGCATTGGATTCCCTCGGGTGGAAAGTTGTGACATTCCTCTCCTTAGAAGTGGTTGTAGACAAGTATATTGCGAATATGACACCACATAAAGTGACGATAAGCAGCACTTTA
Source organism: Orthonychiurus folsomi (assembly GCA_036851895.1). Classification (NCBI taxonomy): domain Eukaryota; kingdom Metazoa; phylum Arthropoda; class Collembola; order Poduromorpha; family Onychiuridae; genus Orthonychiurus; species Orthonychiurus folsomi. The sequence continues at coordinate 3,043 of JAAXYW010003804.1, read as the reverse complement.
ATGAATTTGAGATTAAATCGTGCACGTGATTCCATCTTTGTGTGAGCGAGCGTACATAGTCCTGTATCCGATTGGATTCGGGTTTTGTCCATAACGTGTCTAGGAACATAACAAACAAATTTGAAGTTAGAGTTTGTTGCTATGGGAAAAGGAAAAGCTGTGCAAATCTAGGTTTCGCTATTCTGTCTGACTAATCAACAAATTAAATTAGTACCGTACCCTTCCCGGACTCGCCGCGCTCCTATTCTAATAAGCTCGACCCGGTCGTTTACTCAGTCTGTTTATTTAAACCACTACTTTGACTGTGACAGATTGTGATGTAGATGACAGGTTACAACTTACAAGATAATTGGATACCAAACTGATGGATTTGTTTGCCAGGTTTGTCACTTGCTTGCATTTTGCTTTGACGGGTGCGGTGGATATGAATTTCCCACACTGTGCCGTGCATGGGGGCAAATCCACGGGTTCTCGTATTGCCCCACATGCATTTGTGGGGTAGCTGCACGTACACGGCAAGAGGCTATCTAAATCTAACTGAATTTCATACAAAATGGAATGCTACTTTACATTTTGTGATAAATTTGAAATTACTACTAGTTCTAGTTTACCTAACTTTATACCTCCGTAATCCCCTGCATTTCAAATCTGATAAGGAGGTTGGTAAATTTGATTGTTTGTAAAGCCATTAGGTCAAGTTAAACTTGAATGCGCGAGTTAGAGCTAGTTTAGTGTCAACATATTTCCTGATTGTGTATTTAGGCTAATTAGGTTTAATTAGCAAGTTAGGCTAAAATGGTACCCGGTATAAGCAATCTGAGAGTAAACCTCCCCAAATAAAATTTGCATGTCAAGGATTCTTGAAATCAAACTTTTTAATTTAACAACCACAATGAGATAAATAAAATTACTCGCATTTACGTAAGTACTAATGCTCATCTACTCTCAAAGTCCAATTGTACGAGAGTACGACTTATTTGTGCAACAACTTTATACCCGATTTTTACAGACAACCATGGTATTTTAGTACTAAACTACTTTAAATCCTTGCAAAAGCAACAAGTAAATTCATCACTCATTCCGTGCATAGTATTTTATCTACACTTTCATTGCATTCTGCTGCTGTTAACTAATGTGATGTGAAGGTCAAAATTAACCCAATCTTGCCAGAAATTTTGAAGTGAGCCACACATGTTGCTTGCCTATCTATTTGTGTAATGTATTTGAGTTTACCAATAAAAATGTTGTGATCGAAAGTAGCAGGAGGAATGAGAATACACCGTGATGCGTGAAAAATCCAGTGAATTAGAATAGAGTGACACTGGATCCGAATCCACAAACAACGCACCGTGCCAAACTTTGGTTTCTATTTATAACAACGGACTCGGGTCCTTTTATACATTGAGGATTTCCCGGATTTCATTTTATTATTCTGCAAACTGTAGTCCAAACTCCATCCCACCATGGCAACCACATACCCATCCGCTCCGGAATCCACGGAAAAGGGCCTCAAGTACAAAATCGCCATCATCGCCGACTTGGACGCGGACTCCAAGTCCGATGGCGGGAAATTTTTTTCATATTTCAAACGAGGGAGTCTCAACCTCAAATTTGTTGCGGACAACCCATCTGCCTCCGCTGTTAGTGTTGAGTGGGACAGTGGTGAGCCGGCCATTGTCAAATCCACAATGAATCTTGGGGGACGTGGGATGGAGTTGTCGGAGTTGAATATTTTCAATGGTCAATTGTACACTATGGATGACAGGACGGGGGTTGTGTTTCGACTCCTTGCCAAAGGGGGGAGCGGGGAACTGTCTCCGATCCCTTGGGTCATCCTTGGAGATGGGGACGGCAATGTGTCCAAGGGATTCAAATGTGAATGGGGGTGTGTCAAGGGAGGAGAGTTCTATGTGGGATCCACGGGGATGCCGATTTATTTGAAGACCGGCGAAATCCTGAATGTGGATACTCAATGGGTGAAAAGGATTACGGCAGATGGCGCCGTGACTCATTTGGATTGGAGAGGGAATTATGACAAAATGGCGACTGCGATGGGAATCAAGTCTCCTGGTAAAATTGCATGGTGGATTTAAATTAAAATTCCCGCCGATTAAAATGCATTATATTTTCATCAGGCTACGTTAAGCACGAGTCAGGCGGTTGGAGTGACAAGTTACAGAAATGGATCTTCCTCCCTCGTCGGGCTTGCAAAGAGGCTTTCACAACAGATGAGAGAATGGGCACTAATGTCATGCTACTGGCTAGCGAGAACTTTGACAGTATTGAGGTACAATACATATATACAACATTTATACTTGGAATTAAAATGCTTCGAAAGGATGGCTTGCATTGTAATTTAAAATTGAAATTGAAGGTCCGCTATGTTGGGGAAGTGGTGCCCACTCATGGATTTTCCAGCTTCAAGTGGATCCCTGGCACAGATGATCAGCTGGTGGTTGCCCTCAAAACTGTCGAGTGCGAGGAGGAAACCTCAACTTACCTCATGGTGTTTGATATGCAGGGAACTATTCTGGTTCCAGAAACTAAGATTGCGGATCAGAAATATGAGGGGATTGAATTTGTTTAATTTGTGTTGGTATTCAATTTGTGTTGGTCGGTCAGGGACAAGAGAACTTGAATTCAAACTCGGAATGTTTTACAGACGAGGAGTTTGTAAACTCAAAGTTATGACTCAATATTAAAATTTGACCACAATAAATTTTAGAAACGCAACACTGGTTTTTGCTTATAATTAAATATAATATAATTATAATAACGCAGTCAGATATATTCCGACTGTGTTTCCTATTCTAATGTAGTACGAAATGGTTTTGAGAGAAGATTTTGAAATCATTTTGTTTGTTCAAAAAGTCCTTGAATATTAAGCCGAATCGGAACTCTTCTCGGGTAAAGAGTAGGGGAGACTGGGGACAGTTGTAACACTTTTCACTTAGGAGCTCCTGCCGCCCAACCCTGCGAGCAAATTAAAAACTTTAAAATTACACATTGTTGGGACACTAGTTGGGTATGATTTGCAACTGTT
>JAAXYW010003803.1:0-10649 GCA_036851895.1 Orthonychiurus folsomi | reverse complement strand
TAGTGTAAAAAATAGTTCCAAGTAAAACTAATGAGTGCATTTTTTCTTACAGATTGAACTACGTTTTTATCATTGGAAAGGGAAGCAAGCCATTCGTTTCGCTACCTAAAGGCAAGGGAGTTAAGTTGTCCATCGCAGATGAGAGAAATAAGAGAATTGCTGCGAAGGCAGCTGCAGGTCTTTAAATGTTATTTCTCAAATGATTATTTCAATAAAAGAGAATTGATATAAAGCGGCGGTCGTAGATTTGGAATACATTTATTAATTCATACTTCATTTCATACAATGCCTTTGAAAGACAAGAAGACAACCATAACAATGATTAAATAAAAATTAAATCACTCCGACTTAAAAGGGAGGGTTGTACATTTGATTGGTTAGCTCATTTTGAATTGGGGTTGGGGAATGACCAGCCATCCGTCAAATAGCGAATTGTACAGGTAAATGTGCATCAGTTGCTAAATTTGCACCCCGATGTCTTCAGGATTGGGCATCTCATCTCGGCGGAAATTTCTTGATCAGTGCGTGCGGTGCAAAGCAAATGATGATTTGAAGATAAGGTACAAATCCGAGGCATGTTTAGTTAATTTAATGTGTCGGTTTTATTACATATGAAAACGATTGAACTCAAACATCCACAACCATCTTCTTATGAATGTCCGTATTGCCAACGACACTGCAAAATTCCTGAAATGAGATCTTCCCATCCTCATCTCGATCAGCAAATAAAATTGTTTTGTCTACAATTTGTTGCAGTTGCGTGTCTTTCAGATTGTTTCCCACCATCATCTTCAAAACCTAAAAGAAAAGCCTTGTTTAGAAAAACCATATGAACTGAACCGAATGACAAATAATACGAGTTTTAAAGTTAGTGACTCTTTGATAAATCGCTTTTTATATTATCGCATGTAATCTAGCATAAAAATGATATAGACCTATTTCTATAGGTTAGGGGACGACACGTTGCGTTGGACCTTAATCTTAACCGCTTTCTCTTCCGTTGCAGTTAAAGCGAAGAGTGATAATTATTAATCGCTCTCATATTCAGCACCCAATCCCATCCCTAACCTCGCATAATCGAGTAGTAAGTAACTTCTTGTGAAACCAGTATAACCCAAAGCGCCAAAATGGTTGTCACCTGAAATAGCTCCCCGTTTGAAATGTAGCCATCGTTGTCCATGTCATAAATGCGAAAAGCAAAACGCAACTTGGACTCTTTGTCTCCCTTCACGCTGAACTGGGAAACACCTTGAATGAACTCTGCATTAAAACAGAAATAGAATTAATTTGGCAATTTTGCACACAAATTTGTCATGTTTAAGAGGACAGCTTCGATAGCAGGAAAGCTTACCTTTGAAGTCTACTTCCCCATTACCATCCGCATCAAATATGTCAATGACCCGTTGAACAAGAGGATTCTGTTGTAATTCCGGAAGGCTCATGAATTCATCAATGGAGAGGGATCCTGAATTGTCGAGATCTAGTTTCTTGAAACGCTTCCCTAATCTTTTGATCTCCTCAGGATCAACTGTAAAGATGAAAACAAAACACCATACTAATTAGTAAACTTGTTCATTTAAAAAAAACAAGTACGTATGTTAAGTTCAGCATAGTTAGTTCGGATGCGGAAGCTCAAATCGACTTCGTTCGTTCGACTGATGGCACCCAACACCCACAAATATAATTTCAAAACAAAGTAAAAATGACTTACAGTGGGAGCACATTTCGGTTTGCAGGGAGACTTCATTCCCCTAGAATAAGAAAAAAAACAGTTATAAACCTTTCAAGTAAGTATTGCTAGTCCACGACTCTACTTTACATAATTAGTTTGCATCAACACCATGCTCTTACCATTTTTAATATTCAAACAAGTAGTTGACTGACTGTGGTTGTACAAGGAGAACTACACCAAGCATGGAATAGGTCTGATCTAGTTTCCTTTTTGCGGATCTAGCCCTGCTACGCTCCTATTTCACAAGTGCAGTAGGAGTAGTGTAAACTTTACCAGCGAGTCCGCCGCAGCAGGAGCGCTTGTATTGATCCTCAAAAATATCGACTCATGTATTGGCTCAGCCACCACACCACCACCACCGCACCTAGACGAGGATATGTTAGTAGTGCTAGGCAAAGAAGCCTTCTCCGTCTAACTAACACTAGTAATGAGGCAAACTCGTCCTGGGTTCAGCTCAAAGCTTTTAGGGCTCGTTCACGAATTACGTGGTACTAGTTGTAGTTTGTATTCAACTAAATAGATAATAGCAAAATTGGCTTGTTGTTGACGCCTCGTTTATACTCGCCATTTACCGTGCTCTTGCCGTGCTTTTTGGCCAATTTACCGATGGCATGCTTTTTTACGATTTATACTCGGGTCCGTTTTCTGTCCGTTTGTTTACGACATGCCGTCGGCAAAATCAAAAAGTGTCGTTTTCCTTTTTTCAATTTATACTTCACTTTGCCTTTCCCTTGCCGTGCTTTTTGCGTGCTTTTTGCGTGCTTTTTAAAAGTTGAACTCCAGTCAACTTTTGGGAAAGGCTAAGGGAACGGTAAAGGCACGGTAAACGAAAAAAGTATAAATGCGAAATGTTTTTTCATGGAAAATGAAAAGCAAGAGCACGGTAAAAGCACGGTAAGGGAGCGAGCGGTAAGCCAAAGAAATATAAACAAGGCAAGTGTACATCCTTCAAGAACGCAATCAAAATTTTGTGGTGAGCCTAATGAGAAATGATGGGGAAAAATTCAAATTTCATTGAAGGTGGCCAAAGATTATGCATTTGTATACTATACTAAAACCGATGTTCATAATTACGACCACCACCGGCCCACCAGCCAGGCCAGTCACCACTACCGGCGGCCGGCCGTGCCCGGGCCCCTGAATTATATTTCAGAATTTACGATTCAGGTCTTCCGGTGCAATTTCGCAAAGACACTTAACAGTTAATACAGTATGATAATTTTGAACAATGTACTGGTTCGTCAGCAAGCATGCTGTCGTCGTCGGCGGCGTGTGTTAAGAAAGCATGCTAATCTGAGATGGGTTAGAAATTGAGAACGAGAACAAAGACAAAACGTTTCAACACAACAGCGCAGTTAACCCTTTTTGAGAGAACCCATTCAATTGAAATTCGGATTAGTCAGTAAATGTAGTATATTATGTGAGGTAAAAAACCGCCGTCCATGAATCTCCTGCATACCACTTTGCAGCGTGTAAACGAGTCCTTGTCTTTTCCAACTTAATTTAATTAAGCTAATTATCATTTGTCGAAGCACGAGTGAATAATGCAAAATTATGGGCGCTTCCTTCCTCAGCCTATGTCCATGTCGTTGCGGAAGATATGTGAAGATGATAAAGAGAAGTCAAAGTCGTTTTAATTATACGAACTTCACTTGGATAGTTGGATAGCAAAGAAGTTAACAGTCTAACGCGCGCGTAATTTCGATTGCCTGCCACGCTGGGCGATAGATAGCCAAGGTCGCGGTCGACGCCGAGGCGAGGTAAGAATTTGGAAGGCGAGGATATCCGAGTAGATTGAAATAATCGTTCGCTGAGTTAATGATAATGGGTAATTTAATTTCACATCGAAACCTTTCTTCGGCCTTTCAATTAAGGGTTTAGCAAATATTCTTTCTTCGCTATTTATTTTACCAAAACAAAAGAGTTTTGTTTGCATTGCTGTCCTGCACGGTTGTGCATGTGCAATTATTGCTCGTAGACCCGGCAATATGCTGCTCTCCATGAACCACGAACGACCGTGTTGTATACGCGTGTTTAAAAAAAACGTGTGCACATTTTTTTATGCATATCTGTTTGTCATCCAGTCCAGAAGAGTTTGTACCGTCTCCTGCAAGAAGCAAGATTATGTAATTTGCTTTCCACCAACAAATATGCAGTCCAGTTTTGCCTTGAATATGACTTTGGAACCGCATTTGTTTTTGCACTAAACATGACTGATGCTCAACCACAATTTACATTACAAATCATCCTCAAATAATGCTGAATAACGGACGACTCAAGTGCTATCATGTGAGGTCCGCGTTCGTAAATAATATAGCTCTCGTCTCCTGCCTCTGCCTCCTCTGCACAGAAGATTAAAATAATATCATTACCATATGACCGAATCAAAGTTTGCTCTGCCGTCCTTCTACCTGCTTCAAATAACAAATAACATTCACAATTCACGTTATTTCAAATGCTGGAAGCTTTTTACGGCGCATTGGGTAAATGTTCACACCTGCATTGCATTAAATCAACCGTCATTTTATTGCATTGCAGTTGGAAAATTTTACACAATCTCGGTGCGTGCGGTATGCGCGATCACATTTTCTTCCATTGCATTGTGAACATTTTATTGCTCTCTGAATATCATCGCAACTGCAACGGCAGTCAACGGCAGTCGACGGGTGCAAAGCAACCTGTGTACAATTTTCAATTGACAAACCGCACCATCATATTAATTATTTAACCACGCTTTATTGATTGCCTGCAAACTCGGCAGAAATAATATCATTTATTGGCCGATAGGCAGTTAGTTCAATACCATTAACTTCTAACTTGTTGATTCGTCCTGCTGTGACTTGGTGACATTTTTCGCTTTATCACCCAGTTATAACATAACACCTTCGTTCGGGGCAAACGGCAAAGACGACAGATTTTACTTTGAAGAACCCACACACGTGCAAATCTCCCAACTTTTTCCAAGCTCAAAGCTGACATACGCAAAACGCACAGATATATTTCAAACTCCTCCACTGAGTAAGTAAGGAGAAAGTACGATGAGTGATTCCGCCGCAGACGTCCATTTCCGGAACCGGGATACATCGAAAAAGGGAACAAACTCCAAATCTGAGAAGAATGGAAAGGAGAAGAAAATGAGGGCTAAAGGGTCATCCCCCCGACGGCTTTTCTACTTGATTGGACTGGCGGTTATTGGAAGTTGGTTAGCTTGGACATTCCTTTGGTCTGGAGACTCTGGGATTGGTGGAGCCCCGAGTCACAGTGTAAATTGGTGGGATGAAAATGTTTACATTCCTCTTGGTCTTCAACAAAAGTCTTATGCAGTCATTATTGATGCTGGGTCAACTGGATCCCGTGTTCTCGCGTTCGCCTTTCATCAAAGTCTAAGTGGTAATTTTAACTTCAAAATTTATAATTATCATTTTTCGGTCAGGTCAAAATAGGTTTTGATTTTTCTGTCATCGTGTCATCTGTCCGAATCGGGTTTGACTAATTGAATGTTCTTTTTTAGATAATAATCTGAAGCTCAAGGATGAAATTTTTGTGGAGGTAGGTATAATATGGTTTTACTCGAAGAACACTCTTTGATACGGTCAACCTAAACTGTTCTAACTAATAGGTTAAACCCGGTCTATCAGCCTATGCTGACACCCCAGCCGAAGCATCCAAGAGCTTGCAAGTATTGTTGGAAAAGGCCAAAGCGTTTATTCCAAGAGACAAATGGAGCTCTACTCCAATCTCACTAAAAGCTACAGCCGGTCTTCGACTGCTACCAAAGGAAAAAGCTGAATCTATTCTGGAAGCTGTAAGGTTCTACAGTTATTCTGCTGTATTCCTAATAATCCTACCTTCCTACACTACTTCTTTCGAAATCAGTCATTTGCCTGAACTACATTACTACACAGCTCTAATGCAATCAATCCTATCACACTGATTTTTTGCTTTCAGGTGACAAACACCATCAATAAGAGCGGGTTTCGCGCAACACCAGATTCCGTTGGGATAATGGATGGCATCGATGAAGGCATATTCTCGTGGTTTACAGTGTAATTTCCTACTTGGTAATTGCCGAAACATAAAAGTTCGAAATATGAATGAGGTTTGAAGTTAGGTGTGACACTACACTAATGATATTTTGATTGACTTAAATTAGATCGCATTGGAGGACCAGTTTCCAAGACCGTAGCTGTAAGGCCGTATTTGATTTAATATCGTGTTCAATTCTATATTAAAATTTATATTCTTTATCATTGTTTAAAAGGCTTTAGACTTAGGAGGTGGCTCGACTCAAATCACAGTTGCATCGTCACCAGAAACAATGAGTCTTTACCCAAAGGAGGATATTCAGAATATAAGTCTGTTCCACCAGCATGTCCCACTTTACACTCATAGGTAAGGTTTGCTCCAGTATAATTCCATGTATTGTGTACTTTGTAAATGTTAAAAGTTGCCCGATTTTTCTCTAACATAGTTATCTTGGGCTTGGGCTGCAGTCAGTACGGAAAGCCGTGCTTTCTCTCAACCAGGAGGATCCCAGTTCTTTGATTTTGCAAAGCCCTTGTGTAAGTACTTAATTTTAATTGAATTGACAAATTATAATATATGAATAGCCCAGTTGGCCTTAAACTCGAAGTATTTGTTTAACCAGATACTCAAGAGGAGCGGGTCTGAGTTTAATGTATTCATTGGTTACAATAACTGAGTTTAAATTTTTTTTAAGGTAAATCCTAAGGTTTCACGGGAATGGGCGCATGGAGGGGTCACTTACACACTCAAGTATGCTAAAAATTTACTTAAAAGCTTCTTTGCTATTTCCACAGTAAAAACTAATACCACAAAATGAATGTGATAGGGGGACCCCAAATAATAAGTTTCAGAAAGTGCAGTATGATGGATTTGCCCGAAAGGAACCTGTAGCAGATTGGGACGCTTGTTATAAATTAATTGTCAAGATAATTGAGGAGAAGAATACGGTCAAATCCCGGGATCTCAACCGGCAAATAGTTGTGTTTTCGTACTTTACGGAGCGCGCAGCCGAAGCAGGGCTTGTGGGTGGGTTTTCAATAAACAACTAAAGTTTGGACATGTTTATCTTTCCATGAAATACTAAATGATATTTGCTTTAATGTAGATCCTATTGATGGAGGGAAGTTAAGCCTTCAACACTATTTTGACGCGGCCAAAGTTGCTTGCAACACAGTCAATGTGGATTTACCACTTTTATGTTTGGACTTGGGTTTCATGGGCGCCCTTTTGCACCAGGTTAGCCGTGAATTAAAATTTTGATCTATATCATGATCATTACTGATGATGATGTCTGGTGTTGTCCAGGGCTACGGACTTCCGAAGCACACTCCAATCATGGCACTGAAGAAAGTTGACGGTCATGAAATTAGTTGGGCATTGGGGGCCGCATATCACATACTCCAGAACGGTGGGGCTTAATGCAAGTTGGAATTTCAGATAGGCTGACTGATGTGATTTACTGAAAACTTCGAGCAACTGATGTGATTTTAATTATATTTCTTTGGTATACCCTAGAATTTTTCTTATTATTTTTGATCATTTCCTAAATCATTAGCTTTCACGTGATTAGAATAATTGTGATGCGTATAGTTTGTTTGCATTACTCCGCACGGCGGGAGGAACGAATTTTGGTTTCGGTTTAACAACTGTCATTATACCAAATGTTTTGATGCATTCAACCTTGACCAAGTTATTCTAGTAGCTGCAGTCATGTAGCAGCAGATGTGCTTTCATTTTTAGAGAACTGGGGATTCCAAAAATTTGTAAGCCGGGCCAGTAATTTTATGTTTGTAGTTTGAAATGAAATGAGTCTACTATTGGGGGGTTTTGAAAAAGGAGAGCCAAGATTTTGTACATTGCATTTTCCCTTTACTTTAAATAACTCATTCATTTTCTTACTTCCGAGATCAAGTTTTGTAAAATGTAACATAAAAAACTCCTAAGCATTTGGACAAATCGTATGAGTATGAACCCAGTTTAATAACTATACATACCAATTATACTTTCCATAAGCAGCATTTTTAATTTAGGATAGCTGGTTTCTGTAAAACAATATGGAATGCAACAATAGCATTGAAACTGTTGCGCAACCTAAAACCAATAGCATTTTGATGAAAAGAAATAAATTTGAGAATTTGACAAGAATTCCAACTCCAAACCAAGATTTATTCAACCACGACGCTTTTCAACATCCCAGGCGAGTAGTCGAATTTGTTATCAAATAACAAATATAAGATATAAGGAAACCATCTCGCAGATGTTTACTTGAAAATTTTTCCTTGGTTGAATTTCCTACCCTCCTTGTCGGTCCCTTCCCATGAGAAGTAGTCTTTTACCATTTGCTTTGTCTCGGGAGCATTGGGGTCAAGTTTGACCCAGCTATAAGTCTCGTAATCAATTTGCCAATCTGGTGACTGGGGGAAAGCTAATTCATGTCCACGCCAAACCCAGACGCCGGAGATTGTGCTGTTATTATCCTCCCCAAAAAGATTGACAGCAGCAAATGCGTTCTTTCTCATCTTATCCAACCGCTGATACATTCCTGTTTGTACAACGCATTTACAGTTAATACTTGATACTCGAAACAAATTCTGCATAAACTATTAAAGAGCTGCGGCTTACCGGTAATCAGATTGCAGCTCATAAATACCTTAGCAAGTTCGTTATTGTATTTATATTCTCCGAACCAAATGGAATAATTCTCTGGATCAAATTTCTCCCAAAAGTAAGGGATAGACTTGTCAACGTCATTGTTGGAGTAGAAACGCTTGAAGTCATCCATAACCCATGTTCTAAATAAACGTACATTCACAATCACTGAATCGCTCCACTTCTACTTTGTGAAATTACTAAGTACTATTGAACTGTAAGCTTACCCCTTTGGCAAGGCATCCAAAGGATCCTTGGATTTTGGTTCAGCTGCAAGAGCAATCTCTGCTTCGTCAAGTTCCTCTGCTGGTTCGGCTTCCTTCTCTTTCTTTGGCGCTGGGGCAGCCTTGGGTTTCTCGTCTTTCTTCTTCTTTTCTTCAGCTTTCTTTGACACCTGCTGTTGTGCACCTATTTTGCAATATCCATAGAATTCTTAGATTTAGATACTCGGAATTCACATCTAGAAAAAAAGCTAAAGTACCTGTAATCTCCTTGAGTTTTGCTGGATCAAACTTGACGGGTGTTACACAGTATGAGAACTCAAAACCGTACTTCTTCAAAGCGGCCACAACGTTTGGCTGATTCAAAATAGTGTCGAACCAACGATTGACATTAACAAAAGGCTTCCTCGTGTCAGCGTCCAACAAATTAATGAACAAGTCGATGAGTGTAGTAAATACAGTGATATCGGCCAAGGTCACTCTCTCGCCAACCAAATAAGTACGGGTCAACAGATGTCCATCCAGAACGGACAACAAGCGCTCCGTCTCAGCCCTAGCTTTCGCGACATGCTGCGGAAGCATAAAATAAATTACTTTCAATTAATGCTGCGCATAAATCCTCAACATCAAAAATAGCATATGATTTGAGAACTCACTTCCTTATTGTAGGCTATAATTGAGATAGAAGGGAACAGCCATCCCAGAACGGCAGGAAGTAATTCTGATTGTGAAAAGGACAACCATTGGACAACTTGGGCCCTTGCGGCAGGGCAGTTTCCGCCTTGAAGGTTTTCATCAGAAACAAAGTATGCAATTGCATCACTTTCGCTCAGCAACACTTTTCCGCCCTTGCTTTCGTACGCGGGCACCTAANAATTAAAAAAGTTTAAAGTTACATGTTTTTTCAATTACTCACTCACTCCTGGACATTAGTTCACTCCTGCATGTACAATGTGAACTAGATTAACTAAAGCCAAACAAATAAAGAAAAATTACTATTAAAAGAAAATAATGACGAGGAGATTCAAAACTATCGAGATCGAGCAGTTCGCTTAGGGGTAGTCATAGTCGTCAACAAACTCCTGTGAGTTCAATTTCAATCAATTAACTTTTATATTTCAGTCCCCTCCCGACATGACACAACGACCACAGGACGCGGCGCAACGAATGAATAGCTACCATAATTTCAAATTTACTGTGAAGTGTGTAGAGTTCATATGATATCAAAATGGGAATAACTGATATTCAATCAAATATTAGTCATTATGACTGATAAAAAACCCGGTTTGCTGCTTGCGGCGTGGAGTACTCATAAATCAAAAGTCTACGTCTAGAGGAGAGCAGCAATAGCAAAAAGAATCACTAAAAAGACTCACCTTTCCATTTGGAAATTTTTTCAAGAAGCCTTCACTTTTATTTGTTTCACCAAAAACAAATTTGGAGTCGACTTCTAGATTAGCTCCAGAGTAGCCGGCTGCGATGAGGGCCTTGAGTGCGCGGAAGTTGTCGCGGTACGTGTACAAAACCTGTCAAAAGAAAAAAAACAAATTATCTCACGACGTACACCAGAATTAGCCCTCTTCGAAGTAAGTGTACAAATTGGTTTCAAAAATTTGGAAAGTAGTTAAAAAATTAATAAAATTTTGGGAACAGACGGACTTACGCCTGATTTCTCCATGTTGCTGTGCGCGAAGAGAAAGAAATTCCGGCCAGCAGATGGGAGGAAAGGTTCAGCTCGGCACCATACCAGCATGGGAGGAAATGGATGGGATTACGAATTTACGATATGCTTTTTACAGCATTTAGCTCCCTGTAATAATTTCATTTTATTGCACTATTTAATCGGGTGGATTCACTATTCTCTAAGTATTTTATTTAATGCGTCATGAGTCAGCATAATGCATAAAAAACGTTTGCAATATGTACAAATGCGGGTAAAGTCGATTTTTGTACGTACTTCGCCTGCACAAAAGTTATTTAAATTTAACAACTTTGAACATTTTATATTCACTTCTATTTTC
>JAAXYW010003802.1:0-10652 GCA_036851895.1 Orthonychiurus folsomi | reverse complement strand
GGGGGGGGGGGGGGAATAATAGTATTCAATAAACAAATCTGAACTAATATTCCAATTTCTGTAATAGTTATGAAGGTCATTTTGGTGTTTCATGACAGTTGTAATTCGTCTCAAACCGCGAGCATGATTTTGAAAATGTGTGCACTGTTCACACACATATTTCAATATTTACAGCTCCCGAGGCACGTATTAACTATGTACTGGCACTAGGATGGGTGGGTGCGGATGGTATGCGAAACGTTAAAGTTTTGCGTAAGAGTGGAAATCATGGACACATGTGTGTACAGTACCGAACACTAACATATACACAGTTAATGTTTGGACTTTAGTCTTTCCAATATGCTTTAATTCAGCATCCTTTTCAAGTGAACCAATAAAATGACTGAATCAATTGTATACAAGATCAAATTGCGAGGTGGCATGGCGGGTCATCTCGTGTGCTAAATTTTACAGTTTCGCACAAAGGTGGAAATAGAGGCCTGTCATATTGTACCTGTTACACACTATGCATCAAAATCTAGAACTGTTATGAATTAAACTTGTCAAACGTAACCCAAATCGAATCGAAACTCAATACATTGACACAAAATTGTCATTAGTAGAACTGGAGTGGAGAAATTAGTATAAAATTAGAAAATACCAGCCCAGTCTTTATACTGCCTTAAATCATTCTGCAGTTTTTCACATACAACGCAATACGCTTATCAAATCCTCATCTAAATTGGAAAACACCATGCAATTTTGAAGCGCAATCAAGCCCCCAATTCGTTTTCTAACGCAATAGCCAAGACCTACTTGCTTTTCTCCGGTTATTGGTGTGAATTGTGTGCCGAATTTTACAGTTTCGCACAAAGGTTGAAATGACGATCCATCCACCACCGATTATCTTCCCAATTTTTGAAATAAGGTGCAGTTTATCAATTATTTGCACATATATACCGCATTTGGATGTAATGAATTCTCATCAAGCCAAAAGTGCACTAAAAACAAAATTGCATGATTCGGCTAAACCGGGATGGAAGGAAAAGAAGTCAGTTTGATGTATATATTATCTCGTTATTGTGTTTAATACCTGACAGCCACATATTCCGAGAAAATAAAGCGGATTCGCAACATATTATAAGGTTGCAAAAGTTTGGAGGTCATTTCGGCACTCATCCGTCGCTGCCTTGTAGCTTTCGACTCAAACCGGAAATAAGAACTTGGAAATACGTTCAAAGTTCACACAAATGCAAATATGTACAGTTCAGAAGGTACGTATTAAACATGTACTAGCACTAAAATGGATGGATGGTATGCGACAGGTTAGAGATTTTCACAAGAGTGGAAATCATGGAGTCAACCTCCGCATTTAATGCACTTTACATCAAAATGTAGAATTGTACGAATTCACGGGAACTCACTCAATACATTCACACAAATTTATAATTAGGTGACCTGAGAAAATCAATTGTACACAAACAAATAAGTACTTGCTTTTGTCCGGTTATTGGCGTGAATCTTGTACCAAATTTTACAGTTTTGCACAAGTGTGGAAATGATGAGCCAGCCGAAGACGCGCTTTACCAACGGAAGAAATTTTGAGTTTATGTAACTTTAATCTTACCGGGCTATCGGTTGAAATGTCCACCGTCACAGTACAAAGGGAACAAACAATTTAACACACAATTAATTAGAATGGGATATAATTAACAAATACCCATACCGCACTTGCAAATACGCTCTTCTGTACTGGAGTGCTTGCGTTGCGATTGTTCAGCATTTTGTATCCGGGACTTTGCCACCTCACCAGAATGGAAAAGTACCAGCTCCGCCCACTCTCTTTGCTGCTCCTGCATTTCTTCCGTGTTCCTATGCGGCTATAATGCTGGCGGCTTGTGATTGGTCCACGGGGTCGGTCGTCGGTCGTATAATCGATACGGTTCATTTCCGGGGTGATTGCACTGACTACTCTTTTGGTCTAGCTAAACAACTGTGGAGAAATGCTGTGACGTACTAAACTGTAAATTGAAATTAGATCATAGTATATGCCGCAATTTGATATGGGGTATGGATGACTCTGAGATTTTCCCTTTTTAATTGAATTAATAAAGTTTTCCCCTGCGTCTATCAGAAATTTACGATTGCTGTGTAGTGCGACGGGAATATGTGAAGGGTTTGCATTCGGCATTCAGTAGTGGTACAGCCAAGAATAATAGTGAATGGGACGTATAACATTTATCATCATTTTTGGCCACCGCCCAAATTGCACGCTTGTAAACAGGAATAAAAATTAATCTTATATACTGGTGTCGGGGTTTGACGTCAAAAAATTGAAGTGAATTTGCACAAGCAAAAAAGAAATTAAATTAAAACTCCTCCACCTTTCTATCAAGCATGCTTTTTCTGATAACCTTCTTGATCTTCGTATGACGTACAACAATAACATCGTGATCAGGATAGAGGAAAAAATTCATTTCCAAATGATTGACCAATGGGATCTGTCAAATGCGAATAAACAAATTCTTTTGGTCCAATTGTAGAGCGGGAAACCTATCCCACAATTGGACGAAGTGGTTTTCTGTGCTCGCAAGCATATAGGTATGTCATTAAATGGACGGTGTCCTCCAGGTCTCTTGTGATAAATCATTTCGTACTGACCAATAGATTCTAGGATAATTGCGGCGCTTGAGTTGTACACGTTTTCAACCACCAGAGAAACAAACTGTGAATTAATGTTGGTTTTTCCAAACGGTGATGAATAATATTCAAAAGTAGAGTACAGCTCTGGTGGGTTCCTCCAAAAGTTTTCTAATCTCATGTCACCATCATCAATTTGATCAAAACACTTTGGGTGAGCAATTCTAAGCACCTTCCTTGCAAAGTCATCTTTCAAGTTTACGAAAAGCGATGGTGTCAAATACTGAGGGATTTCATTCCCTGCCACAATTAATGAGAAGCTGTTCTCCACACATTTCTTTGGTATCAGGATTTGGAACAAAACATTACATTGTTTTCGGTCTAACTTTGACTCACTACTAGTGCACTCATCAAATTCCCAGACAAAAATGTTCAATCCAGGCATGCCAAGCTTGGAGGTGATAAGTTGAATATTTGTTTCCCTTGGTTTCCGGCTGACCAAATTTATATCAAATTTATTTGTAGTTTGAAAAGCAGTTTGAAAAAAATCTCGCAAATCTGTAATTCTCTAAAGTACAAATGCCGTTTGTTCCAATTCATGTATTTCATTCTGATCAAGGACGATGATTTGAGCCCGGCCATTGGAGTTGCTCAAACTTTTGGATCTTGGAAAGAACCTACAGAAATAAATTTCGGAGCTGAACAGATCCAGTAATGTGGTGTTAGTATCCTTTTTAGGAAATTTCATAATGTTAAGATTGATAATTGGTTGATCAGGTCGAATGATGTCCACGTGTTTGTCGAATGAAATAACCTGAATGTAGTGACTCTGGTATAAGTTCAAAATGGAATTTAGGTTTATTGTATTTCCCGAACTAGCAGTGATAAATTTGAGGGCCAGCAGAACGAAGGGAGCAACGAACGCAGCCATTTCCACCAAGCTTAATTGCAAATAATTTATTGAAACATTTTTATTGACTACTAATAAACCTGTCTACAAAACAAAATGTGTCATAGTCACATTCACATCGCTACAACCTTTGAAATATACATTTTGCAATATTCAAATCTAATGTACGCATGTTTCATTAACCATCCGTACTTCACAGGATGAAGCATAAAACTTGATTCATTGAAGAATTGCATCGGAGAAACTGTCCTCCTGTTTCCCCACAAAAATACCCCCGGCATGAGCAGAATTTTGTTTTTCGGAGAAATCCCTGTCATCAAAGCTGGAACTGCCACTTCTAAAAATACACTCCATTCCTTCATCACGGATCCAACATCATAGAAGATATCTTGCTTCGCTGCCGGGAAATACAAAACATCACTAATTCCCCGCAATGCCACTGAAGAATTGAGTCCATGAGATTTCCTGTTTTGCAGGAATTCCTGAAAATTTGTGTTGGATTTTGAATTCTTGTAGATTTGTTCAAGGGCGGGTTGTATTGCGTTTACTCCGAATTCGGAGTACCACCATCCCCAGGTATGGTTTGTGGGCAATTCATTTTGTAGGTTCCACGGTTCAGATTTTGACTCCAGCATCCAGGCCTTGTTCAAATCAAAATCAAATGTGTTCCAAAAATTGAAAAGGATGTCATCCGACATGACTAGGTAGCCACTCACGCCGTAATTCATGTCAATTGCACGGAGTCCGCAATCGTAAGCAAATTTTCCATCATCAATCTGCGCATAAACAAAAGAGAATCTTGAGGTTTTGAAATGCCGAGTCTTTGCTGCTGCAAGGAATTTCCACACGGCAGCCAGCCGTGGGGTATCAGCACAGAACAGGATGTTGGGGAAATGCGGGCGGTAGATGGCGTCCAACAGCCAAATGTTTTCCAAATGTAGGTGATTGTAGGTAATGACCAGTAGCGTAGATGGATACTCTGGATTCGGCACATGCGCAATAGATGGTATAGGCAAATCACAGAATTTTTGAAGGAGATGTCGATCAGGTTTTGAAATTCCCGTGGAATTCCGATTCGCAAAAAATCTTACAGGACTGGGTTTTCCGCTGAGACAAAGTTTTTTGCGATTGAGATTAGGTGGCTGGTAACCAATGGCTGTGAGATCTGAAATCCAGGCTGCCATTGCATCTACCTCTGTCGACGCCCACAAATTGTTAGCTCCAATCAGTGTAGAAAAATCAGTCATGCACCCGTAGAGAGTATTTGTATTCGTGGAGCAATTGAATTTTCGCGCCAATGTAATCAAATCCCTGTACTGTTTGTTAAATTTGTTCTCTTCGGTAGTATTAATAGCCGGCCTCGTGTATTGTGTGCTTCTGCGCATGTGCGAAGATGGCGGGTAGAATCCTAACCTAGAGCCGATCGTCCATAGTAATGGCTGTGCCCAATATCCCCTCCAAATATCTGCATCTCGAAATGGAACCGATGACGGTAAAAACAAAGCCCAGAATGCATTGTAATGGAACAACGTGTTTTTAGAGTTGAATGGGGCTAAATGAGATTTTGATAAAATCAATGGTGGAGCGTATTTATCAAATTCAATATTTGCCTGCGGGTTTTGAGAATGAGCGCCAACATCCGGATTCCCATTAACCAGTCCTTGTTGTATGATCGGAGTATGGATTTTACAAGTACTGTACGCATGCCGTACGCCAAATCCACTTCTATTGGATGGAAATCCTCTGGGCTTAATCAAATCATGTCCAAAATGAGCATATGGGTTTTTAATTACGTCCGCCTTGTGAAATGTTGGCCGTGTCATCAGTCCTCCCGATTTTGAGTCAAAAACAAAGGATTTTTCAAAATGTGAAGGATCATCCAAAGCATTGTCGTCCGTATCGTAAATGAAATCAGCCCCGTGTTGGATCGCGTACAGGTATCCGATTACTTTTCTGGTGTAAGAATTCCATGGAAGATATTTTAATATGGCGTAGCTCAGTTGCATTTGTGAGTCCACGTTCAAAAATATGACATTTGGAAAATCCCAGTTTGAGTTTGAATTTGGAGTTGCTTGATCCGCGACGACGAGGAGTTGCCAATCTGGGATCATATTTAGTTTATGGATTTGTATGGTGGGGGAATGGATTGTCGTCACTACTATCCACTTTGTAGCAGTGGTAGTTGAACTTGAGGTATTCTGAGATTGGTGATCTTGAGCTGTATCTTGGTCATTAATATCCGAATTCGTAGAAATTGAATCTGTAAATGTTTCGTTCAAAGGTGGCGCCTGGCGCATTAGCTCCATCTGCGCATGCGACGTCACTGGTTTCGCAGATTGCGTTGGATTCCTCGAATAACAAACAAACCAAACGAAGACCAGAGTCAGAGCGGCCAAAAACATTTTGGTCGGGAAGAATAAAGCCCATTTTCGAGAGTTGAATTTTAAGTACCTGGAAACAAGTAAAAATTATAAATAAAGCTAAACTAGTTAATAATGTAATTGCTAAATGAGGAATCGAGTATGACCAGAAGTTACCTTTGCAAAATGCGAAACACGTGGCTCATTTTATCAAACGGGATTGCTAGTTTGCTTAATCCCAGCGTAAGCAATTATATACGCGGACAAAAAACTTAACTCCCGCGACCAAAAATTGTTTAGGCGTACATAGTCTCAGAAATTGTGTAGTAAAGCGTGAAAAAGTGCGCGTATGCATATGAAAACTTATTTTCTGTCTTGACATTGTTGGCATGCATGTGTTTATTTATGTTTAGATACTTCTAAAAATTGCTTTGGAAACATTTGAATGCCATGAAAAACCATGAAAGTAATAGAAATTTGAAATTAGTATGGTCATTAAATACCAAAATTTAAGAAATTGAGAGTAGGGCTTTCACAGCCAGATGATATGACTAACTAGCCCAACCGCAACCGGTTATACGGTTAATCGGGTTAATAGTCGTCGGTTGACTGGTTAAGCGATTAACGGTATTAGAAAATCTGTTAATTAAAAGCAAAGATTTAATGCTCGAATAGTTTCAGAATGCACTGCTTAGCAATAATACATAATAGCTATTAACAGTGCGTGTATGGCATTGAGTGCAATGTGGCCAAACCTCTATGGAGCGGGAATGGCCTGGCTTGGCTATTCCCGGCTAGATTTGATGGACGTGGCGCGGAAAGCGAAAGACATTGTACTTCTCTGACGTTTTTCTCGACAGAACTGACACAGAAGATTGTTCGATTCAGAGGATTCATTAATAATTCAACAAAGCCTTGTAATTAATTATACGCAATACAACAGTGCAGTGGAGCATCGGACATTTAATGTGGAACGGGCAAAGAATGGCAAGCAAAGACGGCAAAGAAGAATCCACCCCAAGTCCTTCCGCCATGAGCTTTGACTCTGTGATGGTGAAAGAAATCCCACCGCCATTTCCGGACCTGGTAATTACGATACCATTAAAGCTAGCATTCTAAATATTAATTAGTTGGACTTCGACTAGCAATTTATGTATTTTTGTGCAAGGTTTATTAATTATATAAGAATATAATATATTAGTTTCGGTTTCTTATATCAAATATTGCATGTTATACCTCGCAACCAATTATTAAATGAATCATTTTAACAGGTGGTAAGCAATATACTTTTCAATTTGGGAAAGGAGGACCTGCTGAATTGCCGACTGGTATCTAATTCTTGGAACAAACAAGCTTTACATCAGCTGGGGAAGTCGGGACATGTGCAAAACTTGGATTGCTCCAATCTACCAGGTTATATCAATTTCTACAAGGAAAAGATGATAACACAAGATGACAAGGAGGATTTTTCCGTTCAAAGTCCACTTAAATTCAAAATCTCCGGACAAGGTCACATCAATTGGCGATCTGTGGCCAAGAACGTAAACACCCTTCTTCAATTGGCTGGTCCAGAATCCATTAATGAGCTACTGTTGACTCCTACTAACAGTTTGGAGGGAGTGGGTGTGTCTATTCTGGAGAAAGCAGCACTTGGACTTGTTTCTCTGAAATTGTCCCCAAATGCTTTCATTTCATCACCAATGGGCCCCAGTGTGTCCTTTCCCAAATTGAAGTCAATTAGTACAAAGTATGACGACCCGGGGAGTCTAGGTGAAAGACGGGTACTGGAATTTTACTCAAATCTAATGGAAAAATGTCCCGTGTTGGAAGATTTGAAATACACTTCTGATTCACTCAAAACTTCGGACGGATTTGAACTCAAGATCCCATTTGAACACTTGAAATCTCTCTGTTTCTATGAGATATACCCAATTCAGGATGAGAGTATCTCCGAGCTAGTGCTGGCTCAAATAAAATCCAGGCCGGCCATTAAACCCAAAATTGAATTTTTTGAAATCGACCTAGATGGTGAAACAGGGACTACGACCCAATTGCTTGAGGAATTTTTCCCAACTCTTAAGACATTGACATATGAGACTGGAGACTACAAAACCCTTGACAATGAGCAGTTCACGTTGCCAGTCTTGCCTTACCTTCAGAATCTGAATATGAACTCGTCACATGGACTTGATGACATGCATCATCCCATCCACCTGAAAACTAGCCAAATTAACTTAAACTCCGAATCTCTTCCGTCATTGAAATCCGTGACTCTTCCATTTGGTTTATATTGGGATGAGGATGACAATGGCTGTTTTTCCACTGTCGAGGATATTAATTTAAATTTACATGTGCAAGATAAATGTGGAAAATTGCCAATCCCTAACTTGAGTATCACCAATGTTGCCGCCTTTGTGGGTCACCTTTTTCAGAGATTTCCGAACGTCTCTCAATTGTGTCTGGCTATGGTTGGATTTGGCCCAAACCACGAGATTTACATGAAACGTGTCCTTACGGCAATCCTAGAAGTAGAGTCCGCAAAGTGGCTCCAGGAATTAAAAATTCCAAACTATGAAGTGGACTACTTGGGAGAGGTACTGAATGGATTGGATCTTCAATCCGGAAGTATTCCTTTGGAGCGATTTCTGACTAAAAACGCAATGGGAGATGTCAAGACCGCTGTTACGAAATTGGTTCGTGACATGGGAATGGCCGAGGTCAAGAATTTGAAATTTACGGAGAGGAATGGATGCCATTATGCTGAGTACGACGAATCCGCACATGTGCTAAACGGTAATGAGCGACACTGGTGGTTACTATGATAATTTTCTGACTTATAGTTTATGCAAGGTGGGTAAACAATAAATATTCTCCTACAAGGGGGGTCCGTATCTAGTAAACAAGCAGATTTTGATTGTTTGGTGATTTTTGTGGACAAGATTACCTTAGGTCTTATGGGAGTTTGTCCACAATTTAAATTAGCATTAGCCTTGGCCTTATGGGAGTATCCCCACCTGAAGCCATTGACTGTAGCCTATTACACTGTATTTAAAATTCATCTAAATCTAATGAAGTCAGTCAATTTAGCTTGCGAGTCTTCTCGAAGAGTCAATAAACGTCAGTTTGTTTAGTGGCAGTGCAAGTTTAGTACTTTTGTGCAATGCCAGCTTGTGTAAAAGGCTGTAGAAGCTAAGGTTCTGATCAGATCATATATTTCGGATGGAGTATCTTATCTGATCTGATAATGTCAGATCAGATGGAAAAATTATCTGATCGACAAATTTTGGATAGCGTTCGGATGACGAGAATCATTATCTGATGCTAGTCAGATATGGATCAGATCAGATATCTGATCTGATGATGACTAATATGACAAGTTTGGAACCTTAGTGGGAGCCAAACATCAATACAAAATGCGTTTGAGGAATGCGGATAACATTTCATAGATTTTCAAAAGTCGAATGCAAAAAAGTTTTAAAAAGCTTTTTTTCAAAAATAGATTGTTTTGGCTGGTTGTGTTTACGGTTTAATTTGTCTTTGAAAATTTTTTAGCAAAGTCTAAGTACTAATTCCTTCATTTAATTGCTTTTACAATTTTATTCATGCTGAAGGTGGCTCAAATCGTGCTGGTTGCTAAGGGGACCTTATCTCGAACTTGAAAGGGCCGAATTCTTTGTTTTTCTAAATTTGCTAGTTACGGACCCACCTTAAATAGATTGTTTTGGCTGGTTGTGTTTACGGTTTAATTTGTCTTTGAAAATTTTTTAGCGAAATCTAAGTACTAATTCCTTCATTTAATTGCTTTTACAATTATATTCATGCTGAAGGTGGCTCAAATCGTCCTGGTTGCTAAGGGGACCTTATCTCGAACTTGAAAGGGCCGAATTCTCAGTTTTTCAAAATTTGCTAGTTACGGACCCACCTTGCAGGAGAATATTTATTGTTTACCCACCTTGATGGCACTATTAATATTATTGAAAAGATTAGTAGGATCCGTATCAAAGTTAAGTAAGTATTGAATATTCCACTTTGTTAGAACGCTTTTGAGGTTACTATACAATTGTATTTACTACTGCTGTTTTTTAGTGCAATATAACAATTGTACATTAAACCTTCCTTTGGCTTAACTAATATACTTAACCAAAAACTTAGCACTATTCTTATGAGATATACTTCTACGTGCTTAATACATAGTTCAAGCCTAATTATCCATGCAGGCGTTGCATTCGGCAGATTGAAAATATTTTTAAGAAAAGCGGTCTGAGGTATCTCAAAGTCTGACGAGTAACTTAGTCCCCAGATTGGAGCGCAATACGTAAATACTGAACTCACCATTGAATGGAATAACTTAATTCGGGATTCAAATGTTTTCAGTTTACTTTTGTAGCACAAAGAGGCTATACTAGAGGTCGCTGTTTTTGCCTTGTTCAAGAAATGATTTCGCGCTGGCTTGAAATTGGGGATTTCAGAAAAGGGCACACCCAGATAGACATAAGATGGGATCCTCCCTATTTCTTCCGCACCCCCCACAGTTTGAAAGTGTGCTTTACCCGTTTCTTGGCAAATATCATGAATTTTGTTTTCCCCAAGTTCACCTTTAAATTATGCTTCCAGAAGTAATTACGCAGCACATCTGTCTTCTTCTGGAGCTTCCACGGGGATTGTGCAAAAAGGACTAAATCATCCGCATACAAAAGTATGTGTACCAGCGCATTAAGGATTCGCAGCGGCGTGCAGTCACTTTCATCAAGGGTGGCTACTCG
>JAAXYW010003801.1:0-10658 GCA_036851895.1 Orthonychiurus folsomi | reverse complement strand
GCTTTTAAAGTTGTCCACAATAGGATTGCACTTCCAAAAGCCGGAAGAAAGGAGTGAATGTTTTCCCATTGAATTGAATTCAGTGCAACTACAATCCGTCTCCAAATTCATCACTCATTCATATTCACCCATCACCCCATTGAAATCCAAACCTGAGCCTTTCCAACTTTAAAACTTTTCCTATACGTGTCAAAATGTTTGGATGGGGATAAAAGCAGCTGGTGCCCTTGGTTGCATCTTTGGTTGCACCGAATGAAGTGCATTTACGGCATGCGGGGACCGGATGGATGAGTTCCAGTCCTTTCATCACCCCGAAGTGCCATTACCGGGAAATCCGGAATGAAAGGCCACTTCTTACATGGATTTTGCACGGCACGGCACACTGTGAGTACAAATCCCTGCAACAATTTTTCCATGATCTTCGAAAAGAAACTTTTTTTTGTGAGACAAAAAGTTTTGACTCGATTTGACGGCTGGGTGACATTTAGACTTTCTCCACGTTGCTTGCTGTGCGAGAAAGTCCACCATTCCAATGCATGAGGAAGCATAAACTGAACATTACGTTGTGCAGCTTACATTTACACTCACATGTTTCCACTATGGTTCGTATGGGGTGAATTTTGCCGAAAGTTCGCCGTGGAGAAGGAGACAAAGTGTTTTTGAGTTGGAAAATGAAATGCCAGAGAGAATTTGGAATGAGATTTTGCCGCCGACGTCCTTAAAGCCCGTCAATTCGTGCCCAGAATCAATTCTCTTCGCCAAAGTAAAGTTAAAGTGAGTAGTAAAAAAGTAAAGGAGGGAGCTCCGAGTTTAATAGTTACGAAGGATGGAAAAAGGAATATAATTTCAAGTTGAATGAAGATAAACGGACGACGTTAACGTTGGACGTAAAATTCACACTGTCATTTGAGCTACTTGGGAAGGGTGTTACAAGTCGAAGTAAAGTTTTCCTCGCTACACCCTGCAATATATTAGACAGTCAGAGATTGTATTGTCGGGATGAACTTCAAACTGGAATGGATTTGTGTGCACAGTCGGTTTTTTTTTCTCCCTTTCAATTGAAGGAGGTGAAGGTGAGGCACGGGATTGGATTGAAGTGATACGGGATCGATGGGGGTTTTCAAATGAAATGGATTATTAGCGCACCGAATACTGTGCGGGTTTAAGCAGAGTTTTTTTTTTGCTCTGAATACAATAGGTGAAGGGTTAGGCCCGGCTTGGATGTGGATGCTTTAATGTGAGTGATTGAAGGGTTCAAAAGGGCATTTGGAAAGATTCGACACGAGATAATAATAAACGAACAGCGCCAGGGTTTTGAGCTTGGGGTTCATTTTTTCGGGGAAAGGGGTAGGATTTTTTATTATTCTTCGTTTGCATAAGGAGTTCCTTTGCTTGCGGTGGTTTAAAGTCCCTAGTGAGAGGTTACAAAGGAAAACATCCTCAGTTTCTAACACTAACGAACAATAAGGACCCTCTTCAAAATGCTGTGGGTTGTGCTACACTGCTACGGATCAGATTTGTTTATTATACATACATGGGAATGATCTCGGGTTGAAATCCAATACCCAAATCCTTGGTTACGTATGTACGTACGTCCGTACTTCATTTCAAGGGGAAAGGGGTTGAGTGACGACGACATGGTACGGGTATGGTGAGGCATGGCAAGGCGTTGAGTTGACTTGGAGAATTTCCTTTGAAATTCGGTTCGGTTTACCTCGACTGTGCTAGAGCTCATTACAGGAATGCGTGCATAATAATGCAATTTGTGGCAAAGAGGTGTTTTTAAGTACCTAGACTTCCAGGAAGGCCCGTGGGTGCACCCGGTGCGGTGATGGGAAATCCGAACATGTTAAGCTCTTTGAAGCATTCACCCTTGTGGTTGACGACAGTTGGAATTTGAATCGGGTACGCAGGGAATGAAGGAAGGGTGAAATTATAATGTGGTTTCTAATTAAGGAAGTTCAACTTTCAAAGTGTAAGATGAAGACGGGTTTTCAAGATTGAGGAGAATGGAGAATTTAAGCTTGGTTTTCTCAAAGGGAAATTAATTTGGTTAATTCTGAATCTTAATTACGGGGCAATTTGCATGAAATGCGGTTTGACCTATATGCCATTTCTGATATTTTGGTCAATATTACGGATCGTTTTATAATGTACGAAGTGAATGGATCCTATTTCGTTCCGCCTTATGGATTTCCATCCAATGTATGAAATTGAATGGGAGGAAAGTAGTTCATTATGTCCCCACGCACTCACTATTGATTCCATTCAACTTTTCCTTGAATGAGTCCATCCCCATTGTTAGGTATGAAAGGAAAAACTTTTGCCGGAAAAGGAAAAGCAAATAATTTTTCCGATGAAGTTTTATAAAGGAAGGTAGCAAGCAACATACTTATAACAGGCAGAAAGTAGGCACGTTATTCATGAGAACTTGTTCAATTTGCTTATGAGCGAAAGATGGAAGGAAAAGGGAAATGGAAATGTTTGAAAATTTGCGTTCTTGTTAACTCGCATTACAACCTTGCGAATCTCTGAATTGAGGCATGACTACGGCCACGGAACGGAGAAGGACGACCTAATTTGATTTTGTCTCCATGATAAAACCCCGTGCCAAAAGCTTCTTTGAAGCGTAAGACTTTTGCAAAATTAAAATATCATCACAAGCACTGAAGGCTACGTACGGGAGAAAGGCCGTACTGGCGACGGCTCTCACAATTTATGAAAAATCTATACGGACCTATGCCACGGGCATGTGCTCAGTTAGCTACTTTGTATTCATAAATTGTTCCTTCCTCTAAGAAGTGCAAAGTTTATCTTGGTGCTTTCTTACAATGCAAATATAAGAGATTGTGCAAACGAGGAATTTCACATGCGGGAATTTGTATGTTATAAAACAGATGCGAGCCAAGTCCATTAGAGGATGTTTCTTACGAATATAAGATGATTATTTTCCTTGAATAACGAGCCTCCGGACCTTCTTATTCCCTAATGGCCCCGAATTATCTAAATGGAAGCGATGCGTTTGGGAATTTTGAAGGAAGTGTTGCGCCTTTGAGTTATACTCGTCAGATTTAATTTTATAATATTGTACGTACGAAACACTTCCCGGCGTGCGTTGTCTGGAATAATTTATGTTTCCGAGGAGCGGAACTGACGGCGGCCTCGTCCCCGTGCAAACGCATCCCATTATATTTACACGGCTATTTATTTGCATTTGCACTCCTCGTAGCCAATTTAACTGAAGGAATCTCAACGTTTGCGTCAACTTCGTTCGTTTCGTGAACAAATAAGTTTATTTGAGTTGCGACTTCGGCGCCCAGGGAATGAATGAAAGGATTAAAGATTAATTCAGACGGGTTTCCCTTTTCACATCTTGGGATTAAAATTCCGCCTTGGCTCATGGCACTCTGACATTTGACATTTTCATCTTAATGTGATGAAGGGATGTCTTGGACGGACGGTTTCTTGGCAAAAGATTGAATTGCTACTGGGAGCGTCCAACTGCGGCCTTTGCCGCCATTGTGTAACTGTCCGGATATTTGAGGGAATTTATTCACTCTTGAATGTTGAGTGCTGGGCGTTTTCTCATCCTTGGGGACGACATGTGAGGGACCCTGTCATTTTTTTCTTATATTGTGTCACTTGGCTAACAGCCAAAGCCAAGAGTTTCCCGGTCCTCCAAGTTTTTTGCGGAGGTCGCTCTGCAGTAATATATTTTTGTCATCTGCTGCAAGCATTCTTAAATACCCGAGGATTTTTTCTTCCAACAAAGCCTTTTTATGCCATAAAGTCCATAGAATGGAAAATGTAACTTTACCGGAATTTGTGGTTTTTGGGGGAAGATTGTATTCAAAATGGGATGGATAATCCTGGAGCAGGGATAACGACCGATAAATTCATGAAGTCACATTGCAAGGGAAATTTTTGCAATGGGGACCTGTGCCCCCAATTAGAGGTTAAGGTGTCACTTTTTGTGTACTTCGGAGGGCGGTTCCCTAGTCCCGGGTAATTGACTGCTTCGCGAAGATAATCCAAAGGACTGGAGTTCCCCGTAAAGAGATTTGTGACTGCAGCGGCGCAGCGGATGGCTCCATTCTGAGTTTAAAGAACTGCGCACCTATCAACTTAATGCTTGACGCTAATGAGAGGAGTGTAAGTGTAGCCAATTATCCTGCCATTAAATGCTCAGAGCACCCGGGAGATAAATAGCCCTTGGAAAAAGTCAAATAAAGATAAGCCGGAGGAAGCAATGACTACTTTGACTGTGGATCCCGAATAGGGAAGAATGGGAAATGATGGCTTATTTCGGAGTCCTCCAGATGTTACGCCTTCCTTTTTTTGAAAGAAAGATTTAAGAACTTGTTCTTAGGTTCCCAGACTTTTTTGTGTGTCAGCGTCATGTATTCTTTTGTATTGTAACGGACGGGATTTCTCCAGCAGTGGCCAAGGTGTTTGTGAGTTGCATAATAAGAAAATGCATCCTCGAATGAGTATGGGAAGTTTATCAACTTTTTTGATTCCCCGTCTTCTCTTCGTCAGCTTTGGATGACTGACAAAGTCGAGAACACAACTCTTTCTTTGCTGTCTCCATTCTTTTTTTTTGTTTAGAGACTTTTTTTACAACTTGAGATGCATCTGCTACTGCATGAAGTCATTGAGCTACAGCAATTTAAATCTGAGACCTTAAAAGGGAAAAAGTGGCAGCCCTCGCCTTGCCTTAAACCGGAAATCTTTCTCGACTTTTATTATTTATAAAAAAACAATTCCCACGTGGAATGGGATTTGAAGGAAGGGGGAAGCGACAGATGATAGACGAGAGAGTACCGAGTACCAAATTCGAATACTCCCGGTTTAATCCCCGGGACCATTGTTTCTGTCATCATAAGGCAGGAAGTTGTCCTTGAATGAAAAGGGCGTAAGGCCTTCTGTCATATCCCATGAAGTGTCAGTTTAATATTTTGGATAAGTGGAGGTGGTCCCGGGCTAAGGGTAACAATTGAATTAATACAGGGAAAAATCCAAACACTGCCCGGGTCCCCATACCGCCCATTCTGTTATTTTGTGGTTAATCTTAGCCGACTCAGCATGGGCCCTGTCAAAAGCATGTAAACACCTATTGATCCCTCATCATCATCCACATCATTCATTTTCATGGACCCTTCAATTTGCCCGCTGCCCCCATAGGTGCCCATTCATGTTGTTACAATTTTGGGGGTGTCATTCAAGGAAGTGGATTTGGATTTGCGTGCCATTGGCAGACAGATGGATGAAATATCCCCTTTGCTTTTTCAATACTACGAACATTGAACGAAAGGACCTGCAGTGTGTGCTTTAAGTACTGCAGTATAGGTGGGAAAGTGCGTGAATGGCGTATCTTTTGTATTCGGCGACAGTTTATAAATGCATACGCTTAGAAGGAAAGTACACTTTATGCTTTTATCTGGATCTTGCCGATTCCGTTGTTTGAGGGAGAGTGTGTAGGACACAAAGGAAAATATTTAGGTGTTGATGTGTGGGAGTTTGAGGAATGGTGGGGTTGAGGGGAAGTTTTGGAAATGAACGGATTTTTTAGTGACAGGGAATGGGAATGTGTGTTAAGGTTGACAGGTTAGGATTGGGATTACTTACTGCGGAACAGACGGGATTGGAGGGCTTTTTGGATGGACGGAAAGTGTATTGATTCTGTAAGGCAGGAGGTGAGCATTGTGCGTTGTGTTGGACTGAAAGACATGAGCTGGGAAATCAATTATTTAGGAAAGAAATCCAATGTCAATGTCAATTGAAAAGCTATTCCATGATGAGATTGAGGATTTGGACACCAAGGGCACCTGGCATATGACAGTAATCTCAGGAGAGATTACAGTTGCAGATAATTAGATTCCTTTTTAAACATTAAATCTAAGGTTGCGAAGCATATGTTGCATACACGAGGTGTCCAATGTCAAATAGTTCATTTATTCTGAGCGGAAGTATTTGAATAACTGAGCGTAATATGGCTTGGCGGGGAAATGTTTGGAAAAGAAAGCCATTTGTTGAGCGCTTTGAGCTGTGACAGCATGTGAAATTGGTGCAGGGGCATTTGGAATGACAAATTGACACCAAGAGAATTCTGCGCACGTATTGACAAAATAATAGAAGAAAAGATAAGACGTTATTGAACATTGAAGCGTCTGGCTCGTGTCGCCAAAGCACTTTGCCAAATCCCAGGAGCATTTTGTCCCCATCCCTCACAGCTATCCTTGAGTGAAAACAATAAAAAGTTGCAAATGATTCGCGAAATTCTGACAACTCATTAATCCATGTCGAGAGATGGGCGGGAAGATTTTGGCATTGACATCCACAGAGTTTCCCTTTGTCTTTTGTGAATTTTTCTACTTTTCGAGAAAAAACTACGAGTTTTGTGCTGAGATTTGGTTGGTAATTAGTTTTTCCGAGGATGCATCTAATTAGCTTTTGATGATGGGCCTCCTCTTCGCGTTGATTGCTTCCAGTGATTTGGGACGCGTGGAGTAGGAAATGTTGCGGTGGCGGTGATTTGAGGTTTGAAGGGGTTCTCCACTCAATGGATTTGAACCCGAGGCGGATCACTGGCTTTGCTGAGTGATTATGACAAAAATACTATATCCGGGCATCTCCCTCTCTGACAAATAGATTGAGAATTCCTTTTGAAGTTGGGAAAACACTAATGAGTTTCACTCCGCGACTAATTACACATGCGAAGTCCTCCCTTTGTTCGTTCATGCTGTGAGAATGAGAATCTTTATCGATTTGCGTTCGACATTTCAGTTTTCTCACAGTTGTTATTGAGCCGCTTCGCGGATTCCAACAGCAGCGGCTCGGCTTTCCAATTAGGAAATTGAGTTTCCCACCCCGGATTTAATCAATAGTTGACTAGTTTTTAATTTCCTCTGGAATATTCAACAATGAGGGAGAAAAGCCTGGGAAAAGTATGGTTTTAATACATACACGGAACGTGGGTATTTACATTTTGGGCGGACGCAGGAGTAAATTGGAGGCAGGGTTAATGCGGAACGGACTCTGAAGTAGGACAGGAAATTGATGGGACGGAGAAATGGTGGGGCCTGGAAGCCCTAATGACTTCCTTTCCTTTCCCCCACTCCATTGTTGATGAAGGATCCATTATTTTTAGCTAGCCAAGGGCCACCGGGTATTGTTGTTGAAAGTCGTAGTGCATGCAGTTCAAACCTGACGACCATTGCTTAAATTTAATGGTTTCTTCCCGTGGATGTTGTCCTTTTGAAACAAAAGTCATCAGCAGCAGGACTTCCGTACGAGAATTAATTCCACCAGCTTTTGACAAAGACACTAGCACAGGTCTGGATTTATTTGATAACTTGGAATGAAAGATGCCACTTGAGAATTTGAAACAGAAAGTGTATCTGTTTCCCAACCCACCTTGTTCTGTGGAGTTAGTTTCCTTTTCCTTTCTTTACTTTGGCCAGGTGCTAATCATAGTTATTTCCTTGATAACATGGTCAGGTAACTTGGCTCGTAACGCCCTGGTGCCGGGCATGTGGGTGGGATTGTAAAGTTCTTGCCCGGTCACCCTGACTCTCCAGCTGTGAAGTCACAGGTACAGGTGGTAATTTGGGCCAAGCATGTGAAAAAATTAAAGGAGTGAAACCAGCCCATTCATTCCAATTGCATTGTTGGAAAATCAACAAGAACGGTTCAATTAGTCTTGGTCTTGTTTCTAGGTCTTGGAATGGCTTACACTGACAGGAAATCTTTTAGGATTCAGTCGAATGTGTGTAACCCGTCGAAATGATTGGAAAATTATTCATTCCTTGCCCTAAATTTATTGCTGACTGACTGTAATTTGGTTTTTGGGTGCGGCGCCAAACAGTCCCAACACCTCAATTAATGGCCGAGCACATGGATTTTCACAAGGGATCGAATTATTTGTGCGTGCTTTGCCAGAAAAGTGCGAAAAATGCGTAGGCCGGCTTGGGAATGAAGGAAATTCAGGTCCACCCTTCGTTATAGTTTCCCGCCCGTCTATTTGGATCCCATAAACACGCAACATTTTTATTTGCATTTCCGAACTAATTGCGCTTGTAATGGGATGGTTCATGTCCTCGAAGTGTACATAACTCTTGTCTCTCGAGTTTAAACGCTGGTTTAAGACGGGAGAGTTTATTTTGATAACAAGTCGATCAGCTTTTAGTGCCTCTTCCCCATTCTATACAATTTTTGTTTGCGAATGGAAAAAAATGGCTTCCATGAAGTGTCTATGAGCAGAGCAGGTATTTCTCTGTTGTTTGTTAAGTTTGAATTTTTATCGATGTTTACAAAATGATTAGGAGGGCGGGACGGGGATGGAGGGGAGGGGGGGGGGGGATAAGGAAGACAACCATAACTTCCCCGTTGTTGCTTGTTTAACTTGTCGGTTGGAAAATGTTTTAAAAAATCCTTTAACGAGTCACAGATACAATATACGGCGCAAGCCAGAGTGCGTATCATGAGACCATGCAATATTATTACAAGATGTACTCCGTGTTCCTTCACTCCTGCGTCGAGTAGACCATAAAATCTAAAAGTGATGTTTTTATTGCTTCGACGCAAGGAAATATGAGGTAAGTTTAAGGTCCCCGCTAACACAAATGACAAACAAGGACCAAAATGAAGATTTAGCTTCTTCTCTTCCACGCACGCTTTGTTTCGGATTAGATTCCACGGGTATTTCCATGCACATTGCACCGGAAAAGTGTTTGCGTGTTTCTTTGGGGAAGAGGAGGAATTTTTGGTGTACCTTGGAGTCAGGGAGTGCATTATTTACTTGTGATTTGGAGAAAGGAGTCCATTTAATCGGCGGGAAGTCTACTTTCGGGCGGTCCCCCCAAACCCAAGCTTCCAAAATGGATTTTGTGAAGTAGGCACTTTGAGGCGTTCATTCTCATCTGGAGGGAGCGACAAAAAGTGGGGGATTCGTTTCGGGAATGTTTTTATATTGCGAACGGCCCTGAATACACGACGAGAACTACTTAAAGGTACCCGCACGGGGGTTATCAGATCTCCTGTAATGACATTAACCTTTCTTCTCCTTCCTTCCATGGTTATTTTTAGACTGAGAGAGATTTGAGAATGCATGAGAACTACTTAAAGGTACCCGCACGGGGGTTATCAGATCTCCTGTAATGACATTAACCTTTCTTCTCCTTCCTTCCATGGTTATTTTTAGACTGAGAGAGATTTCAGAATGCAGTGTAATCCCATTGTCCAGACCCAATGGTCGATTCCAGTCGACCTGAATTGTAAAGATAAGGTACTTAGGTTGGGAGGAAGTGGTAAGAAGATCAAACGAAGATAGCCAGGCGGTTGATAATGGTGGTCATGATCTTGAGATCGCTTTTTGAGTATTGGGGATTCGATTAGAAGGCAACTACAGGCATTTGTGTTGGACTTTGATGTAGACTTCCTTAGCTATGGATGGGCGGATCCAATTTAGGACAAAGAGTTGTGAAGGAAAGGATGTAATTGTAGGATGGACGCCTTTAACAAATAATCCGCAGGATACGGGCAAGTCAAAGGGTGTATTGAAGGTGTAATTTGGTGTTGATTGTTTGAACTATGTAACGTGCTTGGTAAATCTGGCGTCTTTTGTAATGTCTTAGTTATTTTCTAACATTATGGCACTCCGCGGCATATGCTTCTCTTGTATGTCGTAATTTTGACGTAATTTGTCACACTACAACCATTGGAGAACATTTTTGGCAAGAAATCTGGAAGTAATGGACTGACTGAAGAGTGCAATAAAACTGGCGGGAACGGAACATAAACGCTGGAGAGCTCAAGTTACGATCCATGTGTTTCTTGGGATAATTCGTCACCTTTGCGACCTTCCTTGAAGTTGTAAACTCAAAACCTAATAAGCCGTAGCGAAAGTAAGGCTTTATTATTCTAAGGGGAGGGGAGTTCATAGTGCCTTAAGCCCGCGACAACTCTCCAAGCCCTTTTTATCTTTGTAGTGCAACAACTGCAGTTTTGTCTCCACGCTGCGTTACTCGTGCTCCTTTTATGTCCATCCGGGACGATTCCCGTTGTCGACGTAAAAGTGAAGACCTTCACGTGTTGGATGTGGGATTTTTAAGTAGTCATGAGGCTTAAATGCTATGGGAGAAAGGGAGGGAAAAGCACGTAGCCGCTGAAATGGCGAAAATGTAAATGAAGACGGAAGGGCGGAAAGAGTACGGACGACTTATGGTTGTAATATGATAAACATGACATTTTACAGATTACACAGAAATGTGGTCGAAGATTGAGGAAGCGCGGAATGAAATGGAGAAGGATTTATGTCCTCAAGATCACAACCAGGCGAAGGGAGGCATATGTAATCGGGAGGACTCCTTGGAGCGGAGGAGTTTAAAAGACTTGACTGTCTACGACAACAGCAGTCGTTGGGCCTTTATTTTTATGAGGATGGGACGGGATCGAGGGGAAGGAGGATTGAGTTTTATGAATTGTTTGATGAGATTCCTCATTCCACCTTATCTGTGACAATAGTCAAACTCCCAACTTTCAACACCCATGAAATAGACAAGGGGATCGGAATACATTTTTTCCCCAAGCCCCCGAATCGTTTGGAGTAAGGGGAAAACTCTCCTGTTTACTTAAGTGATAACAAAACCGAACGTTAA
>JAAXYW010003800.1:0-10659 GCA_036851895.1 Orthonychiurus folsomi | reverse complement strand
ACATGGCAACCTCATTCATGCACAATCCTAACTAGTCTGTATATCCGAAGTAAAATTTGAATGTGTCTTTTCTTGACTTTTCTTACATTCTAATGTGATCACATCAAGTAGGAAACAGAGATACTTTGATGAATTTTAAAACGATGATATTAGCACACATGGTAACCCATATTTGTATATATAGGCTCATCATCATCGATTTGAACTGGTTCTATGAATAAACTAGTCGCGATTTTATTTTATCATTTGACTTTACCATCGTCAGTGAGCATGTAGGCTAATCATGAAGCATTTCAATTTAATATTGTATTAAATTTTTAATTTTAGTGACTCGGATTCTGACGACTCAGGCCCTCAATCCGTTAAGCAAGAAGATGTAAAGATTCCAAAACGCAATGCGACAAGGAATTCTGCCGTTTCAGTGCTGAACAATGCTCCAGGGTCGTCAAGCTCCTCAAGATCGTCTTCCAAGTCTAACTTTAATTTTACACCTTCGTCGGTGAACTCAATTGGCGATTGCGAGTCTTCCACTTCGGCCAGAACAGTAAAGTCGACCACATCTTCCGGCACAGGGAATTCTGTTTCAAGTTCAGGTACTTCCACCGACGAAGAAGAGGACTGTAGTGATCTAGATTTAACCCCGATCTCGGATTTGGATTTCAACATATTTCTGGATCACAAATTATGGAAGAAATCTTCAAATTCCTCGGACGATTTTTTGTTAACTCCACCAGAGTACAAAAAAGCGAAACGGACGAACACCTTTATCGACAATGGCCAGTCTTCTAAAACTCAAACATTGACACGTATGTCCCATTAGATGTAAATCAAAGTAACTCAATAATACTGTGTTGTTGTTGCTCTGGACAGATGGGACCCTGGATAGGACAAAAAGTATTGTGGGGAACGCAATTCAAGCTGATAAACCTACTAGCAGTATTACATTGTTGTCCGAAGCAGCTCACGCTAACGAAAATGGCAGTGATGGACTTGATGACAATGATAGCTTGAGTGAATATGTGAACATGGCTGCTAACACTGCATTAGTTTTAGACCCTTATTTTAAACACGAGGCTCACTCTTTGATACCAAACTCTTCAAATGCTCTTTCTGAAGACTTGTTAGGACAAGTAGCTTCTGGAAGCCAGCATTCGTCTAAACTCAGGAACATTTCTGAACAAAAAAGGGCGAAAACTATTGAAAGTATGAACATTAAGAGGAGACGTCTTTATGTCCTGATTTGCAAGAAGGAAATTGGAAAGGTTAATTCAGTTATACGCAATTCACGCAATGCAAACCTTTGATTATGATTTGTTAGAGGAGTGTTGGCGTATTAAATGTTTTGATTCAAAATTCGGAGCTTGCCAAACAACAAAAGTTTTATGACTTACTTAGATTTACCATTTTTATTTACAGACACAAAAGACTAGAGCTAACAACCGTAAAGAGATGTTGAATGCACAAAGAAAATTGGTATTTGCCTGTAGCAATCATTTCAAGCAGAAGGAACTGGAGGTTTGTACCACTACTTTCAACCCAAATGTTATTGGGGAAACATATGCAAGATCTGAGTCTCGCAAAGTTAGTTGACGCCGATTATTTTTAAATATACTTTAGTCTCAAAAATCAATGAAGGAATCATCTTGGAAGGTCAAAAAGTACTCTAGAGAATCGCAATCGCATTGGATAAAATCGGACAGGGATGAGCGGGAGTTTCGAAAGCGACAACTCGAAATGGACGAACAAAGGAGAATAGATTTCATTGAGGCTAAGTCACATGGCCGAAAAGTGAATTTTTTAATAACTCAAGCAGAACTGTACGCACAACTTCTTGCAAACAAATCAGATTTGCTCGATTTTTCTGTTACTGAGCAAGTAGACATTTTGAGTCACTTGGAGAGCTCACCTACAGACTGTTTGGATTCCTTAAATTATGATGTGTAAGTGAATTAGTAAAGAGATAAACAGCAGCAATTTTTAGTGGTAAGCTGAGAGAAAATTATTGTTTTTTGCAGGGAGGATTTAAAGAAGATTGCAATCAAGAATGTGGAAAATGCAGATAAAATTAAGTCCAGTAGGGTTCAGCGCTATAATTTGGTTTCTCAAGGTCTGAATCGCAAGTTTGAGACAAAAATTTATTCTGAGCTAGCAGAGTCAATTGTTCTAATTTGCGCCTACTTCCCCCATTAGGCGAGCATTTGATGGCATCAGGGCATCAACCAGAGGCATTTCAAAGACACCTGACTGGCTACCAATTGAAAGGGCTTGACTGGCTTTCCTATCTTTATTCCCAAGTACTAATAACTCGTTATTGCATCAACCTGACCTGGTGGGATATTTTAAACAGATAACTTTCATTTATTTTTTATTTCAGGGTATTAACGGAATCCTAGCTGATGAGGAAGGATTAGGGAAAAAAGTTCAGTCAATCGCTTTGCTGGGTCGTGTTGCAGAGAGCTATGGGATTGGTGGTCCATTTCTTGTCGTCGCTCACAATTCTGCTTTACAGGACTGGCTTGAGGAATTTAAAATATTTCTTCCCAGTTTTAATGTTGTTCCTTATTGGGGTAATCCTCAGGTATGAATGGAATTATTGTTGAGCTCTTTTATGTAATAACTCTAATATTTATGGGTATGCTTTACATTATGTCTAAATTCTCGTGAGCCCAATGTTTTTAGACCAATGAAACTTATTTTCTTATTTCTGCATTTTAGGAGAGAAATGCACTGACTGACCTTTGGCAACTAAATAATGTGCATTTTCAAGATTCCAGGAGTTTTCATGTAATCGTCACTTCATATCAAGTAGTCGTTGCGGATATTAAATATTTTAATAGAGTGAAATGGCAGCATGTAATTTTTGACGAAGCTCAAACCCAAGCACTGAAGAGCGCATCTAGGTAATAATAAACTCATCAATTCAGAAATTGTGGAAGACAAAGGTTAACTCAAATATTGCCTTGAATATACCTTTACGCACACTTTCTTCATGTAGATGGAAATTATTTTTGAGCCTCCACTGCCGCAGTCGTCTCCTTTTAACCGAAAACATTGTGCAGAACACATTGGAAAATATTTGGTGTCTTCTCCACTTTATTATGCCATCCTTATTTGACCACCATGATGGATTTAAAGAAGTATTTTTGAAGGATTCGCAAATCGAAAATGAATCTTGTCAGGACCAAAGTAAGTCAAGTCACTTTATAAACTGTGCTTAAGTTTTGAAGTTAATATTTGGTATACAATTGAATGGATAATGTTGTAGATTTCCTGTCAAGGCTTCGTATTGTCCTCAATACTTTTGTGTTAAGAAGAATTAAAACCGAGGTTGATCTTGAGCTTGTCGATAAAATTGAAGCGATCTTGTACTGCCCCTTGATGACAAATCAGCGAAAGCGCTACACAGGTTCACAACCAGATTACTTGCTTATGAAAGTCTTCTGAAAAACCGGTCTAATTTAATTTTAATTTGACAGCTTTACGGAAAAAGATTCTAGTTGATGATTTGTTTAAATTGTCTGCGTGCTCAAACTCAAGAATAGCCCAGCACACTGCGAAAGCTTTGCTAAATTTGGTATCTCAATTTGTGAAGGTTAGACCTTGATATACTCTGTGTGCTGTACGTACTTATGTTAGAGTTCCTCTCAAAAGTTATCCGCTTTCTTGTAGCATGGATGTTGATGCGCTGAGCACTAACTGTTTTTTTAGGTTTGCAATCATCCCAATCTGACTGAGCCTCGTCCTGTTCAGAGTCCATTTTATATGCCTCCACTTTCATACTGTTCTCCAAGGCTGATAACACAATGTGGTCTTCTTCAAAAACAAGAGTTGATACTGAGAAATATCAATATATACAACCCTGTCAACATTACCGAGTCACTATTCTCTTCTTCGAGTACACCCGTTTCTGTGCCTCTTACAGAAGTGAGCTTTAATTCGAACTGGTCATTTACTCGCTTTATTGGATTGAGTCCGTCTGATTTGCACAGATTGATATTCAAAGGGGCACTGGAAAGGTAATGTTTGAATTAGCTGGGTACACCTTAGCTTATCCAGAAATAACTACTAATTTCAGTCATTCTTCCGGAAAGCAATAATGCGTTTTGTTTTTGATGCATTAAGGTGGAACCAAAGTATTCAAATTAATAGAAGATTAGAGGCATTATCCATCATATCCAGTATAAATTGGGACCAATTGGTTGAAAAGCCGCACAGAACACAGCATTTGTTTAACATAATCCCGCCGTTTCTATTTCCAAGCATGTATTCCGTTCTGCAAGATTTGTTTTTTGTAAAGCGAAACAGCACTTTTAGCAGCTTTACCGACGAAAAGATTCTGCGCACTCCCGAAACAATAGAGCACCGTAGGCTGCGATCCAGAAATTATTGTGTCAAAAAGGTACATATACAATTGTTTGAAAATACTATTAATTATTTTAAATATCCGTTCTTAGACTCTTCATTATTGCTGTTTCTAGGAACCTGGAGCTCCGAAGATTATTGACGTATCAAAAAATGTCCAAGTGCACACCGTTCGTCCTACCGAAATACCATTGTTTTTGTATAATTTACATCCGAAGGTACCCTAGATCTGATACTACAGTAATACTTGGCTTTGGTGTTTACTGTAATTTACTTGTGCTGCAGGTTCGATGCGGTCGGCCAAACATTAGTTTCTCAGCACTTCAAGGACGTACATTTCCCTTTGAATCACAATCAGTTGCCGAAACCAAAATGTTACCTTCCATGACCACACTCGAAAACCCCTTCGGTTTCTACCCACCTCATGGCCTATCTCACATCGTTTTACCCGGTATGATATACCGATAGATCTTGTCAAAACTTCCATTCAATTCTTTATTGAAACTATTACTTGAAATCTACATTCTACCCAAGCTAGACTTTACCGATTTGACAGGAAGAAATGCTTTTAATGTTTATTTGTACTTAAAATAAGTAGAACAATTCCTGTTTAACTGAAAAGAAACTAAAAATCTTTCAGACACGCACAAACTAGTCACTGCCTCAGGAAAGCTCTTAGTCTTGGACAATTTATTGAAGAAATTGAAAACCCAGGGACATCGAGCTTTGATTTACACACGAATGAGAAAAATGATGCATATATTGGAGGTATTATGATTAACTGAATAATTCCATATGAGCTATGGTGGTTGGCCTACAATTTTGAATATGAACAAAAATGTTTCTCATTCACAGGAGTTTCTGCGTTATAGAAAATGGGTATACTTACGGCTAGACAGTTCATCAAGGATACCTGAACGAAAGCAAATGGTTTCCAAGTTTCATGCTAATCCAGAAATTTTTGTATTTCTTTTATCCACACGCACCAAAGATTTTCAGACAAGTCTGACTGCAGCTGATACGGTAATGCGACACATGTTTTCTCAAAATATCAACAGTAATTCACTTTCGAAGTTTGAAATATTCACTTGGTTTCTTTCTTAGGTTATATTTTACGACAGTGATTGGGACCCTGCCATTGACCAGCAGGCAGTTAATCGATCACATTGCTTAGGTCAGACAAAGCCTGTAACTGTTTATCGCCTCATTTGCAAAGGGACCATTGAAGAGGGTATTTTGGAGACCATTCGTACAAAAAGCGAGGTACTCGGGTTTTCCTGTATTAAGATTTGTTGAATTTGTTTACAATAAATCGCTAACAATGTCTTGCTGGTCAACTTCACTAACAATTGTTGTTATTTAATTCTTAGATACATAGATTAGTAACTGGAGATTGCAATCTGTCCTCAGATTCATTGAAGCCAGCAGAAGTTGTTTCTCTCCTAATTGAAGATAATGAGCTTGGAAAAAGTAATGAGCTAACAGTTTCTGCATTTTCTTGAGTATTTTTCTACAGGTTGGAACCAGTATGATCTTAACAATGATTTTGTATTCTATTATTTGGTTAGATTCAACCAACCATCCTTTTAGAAAATCCGCCCAGAAATCAACCATCGGTAGACATTGTGTTGGATCCAGCGCATCTGCATTTGTAGCTGCTGGTGTTAAGAGAAAGTACCCTACATGCTTGGACGAGGTATGAATAAAATTTATTTTTATTCACCAATATTGATAAAATGTTTAAAACTAGACTTATTGTGTGGAAACAATAATTGTAAGTAACAATTATTTATATTGAGTAGCTTGAGATGAATAACAGCGGCGCAAAGAAGATGGGGTTTCATTTAATAGAGAGTAACGACCAAAGTTCTGTGCATTCGTCGAAGAGTTTGCTTGAAGTTGAAGGTGGCCAGGCTCAATTGGAAGAGGTGAGCTTGTACTTCAATTGGTATAATCTACACATGGATGGTTTTTGTGGAATACCTATCAAACATTTTAGTCTGAATTGAAAATTTATTTGTAAATAATTTGTTTATGCATTAAGTCGCAGATTCGGAATGACCTTGGGGAAGAGTATGACGACGAGATGGAGGAAACTTACTCAAACAATGATGAAGATGATTGTGACGATGAGACTGACCCAGACGAGTTTGATGATTATGACATCTTAGATGGGACATGCCTTGCGTCCCAGTCTAACACTGGTAAGCAAGCTTAACGCTAATCTGCCCTTGTCTCCAATTCTTTTCTAAGTTTACCTTTTTTATTTACTAGAGTCCATGTCAGACACAGAAGACGATTTTGGTGTGCTTTCGAGACCAAAATTAGGAAGAGGAAATGGAAAGCGGGGGCGACCTCCATTGCGAGTTAGGACGGTGATGCGAGAAGTAGATGGTAATTTTGGTTTTGAGCTGCTCGTAAAAGTTCAGAGATTTTTTTTTACAATTATTGACTTTCTTTTAAAGGAGAAAGCTATCGTGGTCGTGGACCTGGAAGACCAAGGATAAAACCCATCGGTCCTCCAAATCAAGGAATTCGCGGAAGAGGACCAGGCCGTCCACCTCTAACCAGAAAGCCAGAAACTCCTTGTTCTAGTCTTTCCCTTAATACCAATCAAAACGTGTTCAGTTTTTACAGTACACTTGACCTCGACCCTTGTTAGTAGTTTTCTTTCTAGATTTTAGTGAGTATTAATTTTATGTGAAGTGAAATTTGTTTTTAACTAGTCTATTAGATTATAAGTCCAATTGTGGACTCGAATTCATTTTCAAATACTCTTTTTTGGGTCTGACCTTCTAAAATGTCTTAGCCATTATTAATTTTAGATAATAAAGTGGAATTACTTGCTGACCAGCTTAGCTGTTTATAGTTTGCAAAATTTACTATCTGAAAATGGGAAGGCGCGTGTCGCATTCATTTGAAATTTGAATGTACAGAATGCAAACAGCAGGATCGAGGACTTCGCTTCCTGTCGTGGAGGTGCAAAAAATTGTGCTTTACTTTAACACAGCTCCCTGGCCTCCTCAATTAAGCGTTTTTAGTTAATTTATCTGGGTGCTGTTGCCGTCTTGTAACCTTTCTTTGCTGGAATCTTGAACCTGTACGCAAAATCTTAAAAATAATTTATGAACAAAAAAATGAATGCATGGGTATATGAGCCAAGACAGGAGAGCTTCAACAGACAGAATTTATAGAAGGTTGTCGTAGTATCGTAGTCGTAGCACTGTTGTTAAACTGAGTATCTATGAAAGATTGTCAAATTTCTTGACTTCCACTGTTATTCCTGAGTTTAGCAATCACGCTTGTGTGGAATTGTCCTTGCAAACAATGGATGAAGAATTGGCGTCATTTGATTTTTGTGGGTTGGGATTGGGCAAATCGTGCAAACTCACACCAAGAGATATTTCTCACATTTGCCTTCCAAGGTCCGAAAGCCTGGAGGATGTTTACCATTTTGGACCAACCATCGGTCATGGACGATTTGGGGAAGTGTTTGAAGTAACCGATCGAGCAAGTGGAAAGAAATATGCCTTGAAAACGACCAATAAGAATGTAAATACTATATGTATAGGGAACCAAATTCTTTTTCATTTCAAAACTACCTACTACCTGATCATCATTTATTTGAATCTTTGAACAATAATCAGGCCAAAGGAAGTAAAATTGGGGTGCATGTTTTGGAAAGAGAAATAAATATTCTCGCTTTGTGTACGCATCCAAATATTATCCAACTCTATCAAACGATTGAATCCTCACAGGTGACAAAAGAGTATCGAATACAATTCTTATTGTTGAAAATTACCAATCAATGTTGGGCTAACGAATCCCAATTTTTTCCCAGCACACCTGCTTAGTTCTGGAATTGTGTAAAGTTTCTCTGGCTGATATACTTTCTCGCAACAATAATCTGAAAGAGAATGTTGTAGTTTGCATCGTCAAGCAAATTATTTCGGCTCTCATTTATCTTCACGAAAATGGTAAACTATAAATTTATTACAATATGCAATAAGGCAATGAGAATACGTCGAGACAAAAGAAGCTCATGAATTTTGAATCTAATTACAGAGATTGCACACAGGGATCTAAAAATTCACAATATACTTTGTAATCCTCCTAGCTTTGATCGAAGGGTTTCAGCGGATCTGTTCGGAACAGTAAAAATAAGCGATTTTGGTCTTGCAGTCCTGCCGTGGCGAAAAGGGAACTCCGAACAAATTCAGTTGCCGCTGTGGCACTCCAACTTATATGGGTGGGTATATTTCATATTTTATTCAGTAAATGAGTTTGACACTTGTTTATTATACCTAGTTCTTAATTGCAGCCCCAGAAGTTCTCGAAGGGAAAGATTATGATCAGAAATGCGATATTTGGTCATTAGGTATTTATGTT
The DNA here is from genome assembly GCA_036851895.1 of Orthonychiurus folsomi. NCBI lineage: Eukaryota > Metazoa > Arthropoda > Collembola > Poduromorpha > Onychiuridae > Orthonychiurus > Orthonychiurus folsomi. The sequence goes on along the minus strand of JAAXYW010003800.1, from coordinate 1,908 downwards.
TGCGTAGAATTGGTGGGAATTTTGTCGTTTCTTAATTTGAACCTGTTCTAATTTGGGCTGACATAGGTATTATAACCTACTTTTGCTTGATTGGACTTCTTCCTTTTTCCGGTAGACGAGAAGCGGAGGTTCTTTGCAAAATTCATTGTTCAAAAGTTGAACTCAAAGGTAAGAAAATGGTGAAAGTGGGCATGTAATTTTTCTGGAAATTGCAGCTCTGTATTAGCATTGCATTATTATAACTAATGTGCGCAGGTGAGATTTGGGACAAGTTCTCTAAGCCTTGTAAATCCGCCTTGAAGAGGATGCTTCGGATAAATCCGGAAAATCGCTACTCGGCAGCGGAAGTAGGAAAACACGCCTGGTTGTCAACTGGGAATGTATCAGACGTGAAGGAAGCTCCTAAAGAGCTTTACGAAACCAAAATTCTTCGGGTTGATTTGCCACGAGTATCATCGCAATTGCAATTGAAAACAGGAAGCACGGACCCGGCTGTGTACAAATCCCTCATTTTGAAGAATAATCAACAGCTCAAATGAAGGAGGGTGAGTGGACAGTAGTGGAGTGGTCAAACATTTTACATTTCTCGGATCACACCTGCCAGCTTTGCATTGACAATTTACAGTGGCTAGTGGCAGGTGCAATTTGGAAGTGTTATGTTGGTTGAATGGAATCAAACGCGAGATAAAATATTTTATTTGAACAAATTAATCATTCTTTTATTTGCATGTGTTTGATGTTAATTACAATTTCAGTATTTTCAGAATTTAGACAATAACTGGTACAGAATTTTCTGGTAAGCATAGGGCCTGCTCTTTTTCTATGCAAAATCGTAACGCATGGTCAAAATGGTAGTCATTTGGGCATTTTGTAATGTACGCAACCTTGTTTACGCAAATATAATATTTGCTGCAATCTTTTGGATAAATATGGAGTCCATTGAATTGGCACTTGTATTCTGGAAGGAAAGAACAATCATTTAGGACCCCATTGCAGCAGATAGCAACACATAGATATACATTAATTACTTCTTACCGGAATCTTTGACGAATGCCGAGCACTCTGAAACACTTTCAGCAGGAACGCATGTTTTCGTTACGTTATCAAATGCTAGCTTTTCTGGACATTTCACCCGGGTGGAAATCCCACCAGTGCAATGAAAATAATATTCGCATGCGAATGGGTCCTCCAAAAGACCGTCGCTTTCGCTTGGACAAGGTAAACTATCTCCACCAATTGATCCGCTGTCAATACCGTATTCAAAGAGAGCATTCAGGAGAACACTAGCCATTTGGCCCTTTGAATAATCAGAACTTCCTATTCTGAGGTCAATGGATTTGTTGGAGGATTCGTCAGTTGTCATCGTATCATCCGGGAGAACAGGTGGACTTATCGGATTGCCCTAAAACAGAGTAAAAACACTTTAAAATGGCACTTAATACTTATTGCGGTGCAGAGTGCAGATCATTTTACGCTCGCTATCCCCGATTGAAATTTTCAAACAATACTTTTGAATAATACATACCAAACTCAACCCCGCTGTGAACAAAATCAGAACAATTGGGTTAAACATTTTTGGATTATGAAGCCTGTCTCAATCCCGAAACAAACAAAAGACCTATGATCACACTTCAGCTTTTATATGCAAGTAAGATGAGTTGTATATTTCAAGCACATCACTACCACTTCCGATTAGTCAGAAAATAATTAGGGAAATTTCTATTATCAAATTCTGGTACATATCGAGCTTAGATTAGACGTTGCAAGTCAAACAGATACTCTTGGCATCCCGAGCAACACATCGCTTAGTTTTCGGTGACAGAATTCTCCACGATATTCGTTTACAAGAATTCGCTGAAACGATGCGCAGAATTCTCGACGAATTCTATGTCGCATTTTTTATTCCGA
>JAAXYW010003799.1:0-10660 GCA_036851895.1 Orthonychiurus folsomi | reverse complement strand
TGGCCTTTGGGTGAAGCAAGTGAAAGAGAGATCCCGGGCAACTTGAATGAAGTGAAATGAATAGAGGGATTGAGTTACCTTCCGTCAAAATGATGAAGTCCGTGGTCGTACCGTACCGTACAAACCAAAAGCTTCCCCGACTTCATCATTCAAGACTGGCTACGGAGACACAACAAGAAGGCATTTTTCTTCCCTTTGTTCATTCAACAAAATCCAGAACAAAAAATAAAAGGCAAAAGTACTAAACCTTAAAAATGTAGGAACGAGGAATTAGTGGTCGTACTAGCTGCTAATCGGTCTACTGTATGTACTATTGCATTGAAATGAGGTGGCAAAGAGAAGTAATGGAAAATCTATATTGCACTTTGATAGAGGACGGCTATTTGTCATGCAGAATACGGAATCAAGGGTTCAAAATCAAGCCAGCAGCACTCGTAAAAGGTTTTTTGTTCGATTGATGTACCGTAAAATACTCAGTTTGGATTCACATCTAATGCATGTTCAGTTAGCTTCGAATGACATAATGACATGGTGGAGTGATTTTTGATTTTACATACGTGGAATGAGATGTTTTAGAAAATACAATGCAAATTATAGTTAAAAATCTGAAATCAAACCCATCGGCCACCGCGAGTGTAAGAGCTTTATAAAACATGATCCAAGAAGCTAAATAGCACTGATCAAGCACATCATTCCTTTTCAAAACATCGTTTATAACGGACAAAACCCTTTAAAAATTCATTAAATAAACCTCCCGCAGGACTTCAAACAGAGCACCACAAACCTGGCACTTAATACGCCTTATAATTCCTTCCTAACTAAAAATTTGTTGGCCGGCATTCGTCGCTTCATTCCAAACGCAAGACATGCCTACCATGACCATGCCGTTCCACACAAAATTTCGCACTGGGATTGATGAATGAGAGATGGATTGTGAGGGGAAGTCCCCAGGTCAAAACATTATTATTATTTTGCTTGGATTTTCCTTCCTCACGCCACGTCAAACCTGACAAATCTTCTCTTCAAATTCATTCATGCAGAGTGAAAATAAGTAAGTCTCCCCCTGTACCCATCCTAGGACGGAGAATGAACTCCTCAGTCTCATTCTGGACAAGCCCCGCTTCTAAAACCTGCCTTTTAGTATGACTGACTGACTCTCCATAAAGCACGATGGATTCGGATCAGACGGACGGACGGACAGAGGAGCGACGAACCACGTTTTGTTCCAGATTGACTGGTTCCAATATCCTCAAAATCCTTATGAGCTGTGCCTGTATGTATGGGAGTAAATAGTCAGTCATGTCACGTCGTCCTAAAGGCAATAAGCTCAAAGCCGACCAACTCGGGCCCCCAAAATCCTTCACCAACAACACACAAAATCCAATGGGTGATTTTGATGTTTTCACCTTCCAACCAAAACATAATAGGAAAGTCTAAAGGCCGACTCCCCATCCTCATGAACTGTAAGTACGGGTATTCAATTTCTGGTCCAGCTTTTGTGTGAATGAATTCAGAGGAGATTAAAAGCCTGTGTGCCGTGAGGCAAACTTTGGCTTTAAGAGCACCTGGACAGGGCACGGCGACCCTTCAAGACTTCGCTTCTATGAGTTTTGGTTTCGTTTTTCGTCCCAGCCGAAAGGCAAAATGAAGGGGGCTTGGGAGTTGGAAAAACAAATTGAAATGGAAACATAATCTTTTTGATAAGGGAAACAACAATACATCAGTTAAAAGTACATACTACAATGTCGAATAGTTTTTAAATTAATACTCATTATAACAATTTGTAGTCTCTAAATATTTGCCACCTTCTCCGCACTATTCATGTTTATATCTGTTAATTACTTGGATCAGTTAGGAACCAGACCACTAAAATCTTGGTCGAATCAAACTTTTAAAACCAACAAAATTTAGTGTCGCCAACTTCTACTTGTAAATGTTACTTTTGAGATTCTCCTTTGTACATTGTGGTGGGTGCAATACAATGCAATGCAACGGTTTGTTCTTGTTTCCAGTAGCCACCCTATGTTCAGACTTCGCTCACTGAGCACTAAATAACTTTTAATGGGAAACTGTATCTTCCCAGGAAGACAGGATACAGATCTTCGTGTCTACTTACTTTTGCTCCATCAATTTTGAATGACTTCTGGCCATCAAAAAGCTTCCGAAACTAAGTCAACCTAAAGAATCGTTCAAAGTACTTCACTTGCTGTTGTTCTACTTTTTGGTACTTTCATCATATTGAATTGTTCCAACATACAGCAATGACAGAGAATTCAAAACAACAAACTTTATGACTAAATTAATAAGATAAATCAAACGGTATTAAAATATATTTTATAATACAGATGACAAATTAAAGAAAAATCAAATTTAGAGATTGTTATAAAACCAACAGCCTTTAAAAATTGCAGAGAGCACATATTTTATATAATGAATGAATACTTTAAATATTCTATTTACATATAATTTTTGGACAATAAAAGTCCAGTTAACCAGCATATTGAATCTGCTTGTGAAGTTGTTGAATTTAATTCGAAGCTTCTTCAGCGGTTAACTTTGATTGATTTCAATGTGATATCAATATGTTGACCTCTTTATTAACTCAACGTACGGATGCTGCATTGCGTCTATGAAGAAAATTGCAAGGGATAAATACCACAGGCAGACATAACGCCATCATACACATACTAAAGTGGAATGTTTGCGTGCGTGCGTGTGTGTGTGTGTGTGTCCTCTATCTCCTCCAAAACCACCGAACCGATTGCGGAGCTTAATAGCTTAAAATGTTCAGGAGGTCAGCGGAATTTGCATAGTCAAGGTCACAAGTTGACCTGACCTTTGACCTCTGAGTGAGGGCATTGACCTTTGCTAAAATGGAAGAGAACCATGGCATGTGACATATCATTGTTCTCAGGAAGTTGGGCTGAGAAATTTTTTTAAGGTCACAAGTTGACCTGACCTTTGACCTCTGAGTCAGGGCGGTGACCTTAGCTAGAACGGAGCAGAAATAGGGCATGCGGCGTGTTACTGTTGTCAGGAAGTTGTGCTGAAAAATTTTCTTGAGGTCACAAGTTGACCAGACCTTTGACCTCTGAGTTAGGGCATTGACCCTAGCTAAAACTGGAGAGAACCATGGCATGTGACATGTCATTGTTCTCAGGAGGTTGCGCTGAGATATTTTCATGAGGTCACAAGTTGACCTCACCTTTGAACACTAAGTTTTGAAAGGGAGATGACGACTCGCCGCGCTTGCGCGGCGCGAGTCATCTTTCTATGTCAAATTGTGCGCCACAATTGTTCGTGCCGATCTTATAGGCGAGGATGGAAAATGTATTTCAAGAAACCGTTTGTCCAGCTAATGCCATAGAGTTTTATGGTGAAAGCATTAAACCCTTCGTCGTGTTTAACCCTAAACAAGTTTTAAATAAAATGTGAACTAGGTCGAGTCCGGGGCCTAAGGTCCCGGCGTGTACGCCGTATGTATCGCACGCAAGTCCTGCCCGCGGAGCGGGCAGGCGCGCTAGTGATTTTATATGGACGCACATGCTGTACGGTACATAAGCAATTAATAATTCACGTTTTCAGCCAGAACCCATTCCCTTCGCTTCCCAAACAGCCAGATCAGATGCCGGTTACAGATAATCATAGAATCACCGAACATTAGCTCTAATTAACCCAAACTTTACATTCGCCTCTCAGTCACCACTCACTCACTACTGTCACGCGAAGGCCTCATGGACAAAATAAATTATACACAAGCCAGCTATTATTATCTTTACACACACACAACATAAATTCGCACTCCCCAAAAAAACTGGAGCCAAACAATACAGGTCTATGAATGTGAGTAAAAAGGTGTGGTTGATAGGAAACGACTTGATCAACTTAATCAGGGTCAAATCATCAGAAGAGGGAGAAAAAAATCGGAAGTAAAATGAAGAATCAAGGCAAGGTCACGGCTGTCGCGTCTGCGTCTGTCTATGCAAAGTAGCCAGTCAACGTTTTCGCTTCCCTTCCCTCTCAGAATAAAAAATGACTTCAGCTCCCCAATTCAACGCGACTAACAATTTAATTGTTGAATGGTCATCATAAATAAAAACTTATAAGCTGTCTGCAAGGCGAGGCGTGGGCACTAAACAACATACGTGTCAATAAGTACTGACTTATATGTACAACAATGAAATTCTGTCCAAGTGTGTAAGTATGTGGATGTGTAACTTCAAAAGACCATGATTGTTGTAAACTTGATCTTCCTCTACTGTTTAGACGTATAAAAGGATCACTCTTGACCCATCATGTCCTCAGTACAAGTGTAATCCATTTGGAGTTGAGTGTTCAGATTCATAGGCAATTTAGCTGAACTTCCATTTCATTTTCAAAATGAGATCACTCCTGGTAATAGACATTAGCCAATATTATTAGCCTAACAATGGATTTCCGAATCATTTTCAAATAGAGTTAACATTTGTTTTTAATTACCATTTAATGCAGTTTACTTTAGCTGCATTGATTGCCGTTGGCTCCGCTCAACAGCGAAGCGTGGACCCCAGGAACGCTGCAATTTTGCAGGAAGCCCGATATTTGTCCGGAGATGGTAGCTTCGGTTCGGCATATGTCCAGGAAGACGGAGTTGAATTCAAGGAAGAGACTGATGCCGATGGGAACCGTAAAGGTTCTTATTCTTATGTAGATCCGAATGGAAAATTGACAGTAGTAAACTACACTGCGGGTTAGCTGAAATCATTTATATATTAATATAAATTATAATATAACTAGGACCTTACGGGTCTATTGAAATTTAATTTAAAGCTCCCATCGCGAAGATTCCGTCAATGAGGCTAGCGCCTCGCCGCGACACCTAGAGTTTCACTCTTTAGTTATCCTCCTGTGTGTTGTGAGCGGAGCCCGCTGTAGAGCGCTGCCAACAATGTACGCAGGGTATACCCCTCACCCCTTTGCTCCTCTCTCTACAGCAGGACCCTCCCCCGCCATGCAAACTAATAGGACGTGACAGACGCAATAGCTTTCTATTCGTGGGCGATTATATTAATAATATAATTTAATTTCAGGTAAAAACGGATTTCAAGTTACCGGTGATCACTTGCCAAAGGCCCCAGTAGCGCCCGCCCCACAACCCCAATACCAGCCAGCCCCGAAATATCGTCAACCCCAACAAGCTCCACCACCCCAGTACAATCCAGCTCCTCAATACAACACTGTCCCAACTCAAAACCAACAATATCAATACAACAATAACAATGTGAACCAATACCAGCAACAACCCCAATACAATCAATTTGCTCCACAACAGCAGTACAACTTCCCAACCACCACGACGACAACCCCAAGCCCACGTTTCTTCCCGCCAGGCAAATTGAATCTGAACAGAACTCCAGATGGTTACCAGTATTCTTTCAGTAGTAACTAGATATTACAACTTTTAAGACAACTGTATCTTTATTCTTATTTCTTCACAACTTAGTCACTGTACATAGTAATTTTATGCAGTACTATTCTCAACGTATTGCCACCCAATTGGAAAAACGAACGAAATTAAATTAAAATACCTTGGACAATTTTTAAGAAAATGCATGCATTTGATTACACCTCTGCTATCGGACCTATATCCAATATCATGTTTAGGAGTCAAAACTAAATGTAATTTGATGGGCAGTGATGCGAGCAGTTTATTTAAGGGAAGATTTCGAGCCTGATTAGCAGAAAATAAAATAAAATTGAAAATATGAATAGACGAAAGTTTAGCCGGCTCTCTGGCCGTTGAAGTTTTGCAATCAAAGAAAGTGAGGATAACTTTTTGTTAACGTATTTTATCAGGCAGGATACTAATGTAAATGTGAATGGTGGTGCGTAAATACATAGGTGGGTGACCACAACTAAATCAAGTTTAAAATCTTTTTTGAAACACCAAAGGAGCGCTGTTCGGCGTAAAGCTGGTTCAATGCATACTTCGCTCGCCACAATTATTATCTAAACTTGGAATTATTTGTCAACATTCCCCTGCAACATTGACTTCAACCTTGTCTTACATAAAACATCAATGTAAAACGGCGAATGCTCCACACGATTCTGCAAGTAACAAAGTCATGGAGTACATTTCTTTTGTGGTGTCTTTGGTGAGTTGGTGGTGGCTGCTATACTGCGGGTATGCATGGCATGGCAAGATATAATCCAAACAATGTTGCTATTCTTGTTGGAGTCTTATTGCGACAATTTGCGAATCTCCTCACCTGTAATAAGCCAAGTGCGGCGTACGTACGGCGTGCCTAAGACACTGCGCGGCCACTGCACTGGCCAACGTGTTTTGCAATACACGGCAAGTTAATGACGGAGACACGCGCTTTTAACCCATTCGCCAATTACTCACAATTTCAAATCGCCAAATCCCCTGTTCATGCTACTTACATTGGAGGTACAGACGAAAAGGCACGGATTCTGCATTTTCCCCTGTAAGCGATAAAATGACTTTGCGAAATCCTTGCTTCCATGCAGAACTAACTCTCAAATCATTTGTAAATCCATTTTGAATGAGACTCAACAAAGGTTGAAAGCTTGAGTAATGGATCTGCAGCGTGAATGATTATCGTCATTATCAACTACAAGAGAAGGTTGTAGACTATTACTTAATTCAAATTTACAGTCATTGCTAAAAATATGTTTAAAGCGCTCATTTAGCCCCTTGAGCCAGGCTCAAATGGTGCATTTTGTTCTGACTGTCGTCCTTTGCTCGTCCGTGTCGTCCGTAATAAGTTTTTTAGTGTTAAATTCTACAAGTCTTGTGTTTTAAAGTTGTTTACAAGTCAAATCATTGGAAAGGAACCAAATTTGTACTCATTATTACTGTGCGTAGTAGTCGCATGGGAAACTCGGTTGCTGTGTCCGTCTTGGTGAAGTTATCTGACGACGAGTAAGTTGAGTTTTTATTTCTAACTGCTATAATAAATTGTAGTGACGCGAACAACTAGAATGCAAAGTGAGTTGTAGTTCATTTTGAGTCCAATGCACAAATGACAGATGAGCAATTATTTTAACTACAGCTAAATATTTAACTTTGAGTTAATAAACGCATGTTATATATGCAATTTATTTATGTTAATCAAAACGCCGAACCACATGTTGGAATATTAACAATTGCTAGTTAACAGATAAACTGTGCAGCTACCAGGTATAGCTAAATAGAGACCAGAAGAATTTTTTTAAATGCAGCTAAATACTACTTTTGAGTTGAAAATTAACACGGGTTATGGCTATGGGCGTTTTATTTGTGTTAAACAAAACGCCGATTTACATTAAAACAATTTGATTAACTACGTACAGCAGAATCGACACGTACTGAAACAAATAAACTCTTGAAAGTAAGCTAAGCTTTTATTCTGCACTCGCAGTGTATTCTATCGCGAGAGTTTTGGATTTGTAGACTTGAAATGTCTGTATTGAATGGCGAGAGAGCTCGCCACGAACAACCCATTCTCAAATGCAAACAATCCGGCATTTAGCTCAGAAAAGAGCGGTCCGTCCACATAAAACATGAGTTGAGTAGATTTGTAAATAATTATTTGTAAGTTTAATTTATACCACGCCGCTGGAAAATGAAACCCAGTCTGAGATTTTTTTAAACAGTTATAGTGTGCTACATTTATTACATGTAATGCTCAATTTGTGATATTCGATGGTGCAATGAAGTCAGGAAAACTCAAAATAAAGCATTCAGCTGGCACAAAGCAGAAATATGTTTTTTGTGAGGATACATGGTTTAGAATATGGCTAACAACTTGTGTTGCAGTACTGGCTATAATTATTGGCGCATTTCAAAGTGGAATACTGGTTTTGAAGTTGGGAGACCCCAGTGTAGTTGAAAACGACTCAGCAGAACATCTGTCATTTTTGTAAGACAATTTTAAAATATTGAATTTGACATAGTGGATAGACTGATTTGGTGCTTGTATAAGCTTTTATAAATCGCCAATTGCCAGAAAGGTACCGGAATCTTTGCCCAAGTATGGTTTTAATATAATTTTGGCATTATTATGATTGACGCGTTATTTGTCCTTTTGCTTCAACTACATAATTCACACAAATTAGACAACACACAACAGAAACTTGAAAATAATAATTATTATTACTAGTATTAGTGCAGAGTTGAGCATTGCTCAAGACTTGTACTGGTTTTTTGATAAAAACGATAAAAATTTACCTAATACTTAGCCCAGGAAAGGAATAAGTCACACGGGAAATTTTACTTTTGTCTTTTACACCTCGAAACCTCACAACACTCGAGAACACCCAAACTTACCAGATTTTGAAGAAAACTAGTGCGATCCCAATTGGTTTTGATTCAACAAGCTCGAATAAATTATAGATTAATATGTTCCAATGTGCCAATGTAATATTAAACATGGGCGAGCGCAAATCCGCTAATTGGTAAATATTATTACATTTGTGTGTTAGTCTTTAGTTATCCAAACGAATGATTTGAAAATTGCAAAACACGGTGTCATGCAAAAGAACTCCGCTCTTTGAGCCACGTGGCTGATAGAACCCGGGCATTCTGCAAGATTGTTCTGAGTTTGCTCCAGAATTTGGCAAGTAGGTCATCCTATCCAAATACAAATCGAAATCCATATATCCACCCTATCGTGGTTTCCAACTCCTTGGGCTCCAACCTTCTAAATACTTCAAAGCCAGCGGCAGTGACTTGGTTTGCTAATTATTCTGTTTTTAAATTCTTAACTTGACCTTTCCTTGACTCGGCTTAGACTGCTCTCCAGCGGAAAGGAATGCGTGCAACCACAATAAATAATCAATTAAGGTTTTGTATAAGCCGAGGTTCGGACTAGCAGAGAGTTAAGTTTAGTATAGCAGTGACTATACTATTTTTGTTCCCAGTGTTCCATTCCAAGTGCAAGGCAGAAAGTTGATCCTCCGCAGCAAAGCACCATACGATACGACCTCCACCGTTTTGCGTTCCAGCAAATGTCAGAGTTATAAAATTTTGCTACATTTTACTACAATTTGTGGTGTGATCAAGGCCCATTCTTGAGTTAATTAGCTGCTGGGTTCAGGTATTTACATTGCAAACAGGGGACCATACATAACGTAAGTAATAAGTCATCCTAATCATACTTGGCTGCTCCATTCGTAATTAATGCCTTATTTTTAATTCCTACAACTTTTAATCAATCTTAGCTACAACCACTACATCTGCACAGTTATTAGCTGGTTAAGAAACATCTTGTTTATATTAGCAAATCAGTAGAGTTCTAAATGGCATTGGACTTATCAGGGCATGGCAGTGAGACAAATATTATTGAAGCCACACTGGTTACTCCCTAGCCTAGACCTAGAGGTCACTCCAGATAGTCGGATGACCCCATTTTACTGAATTGTTTTCCAGATATACTGACCGTCCAATGACAAAAGTACCATGAAGGAAATAAGAGCAGATGGTTAGTTGCAGAGCGGAAAATTTTAGTCAGTCAATTTGTTATCATCGTAAACAAGGAAATTACATCACGCGCATAAATCAAGTATTTTAACACAGGAAATGCCACAAAGCACATTAAAATAGTCCCGTGCTGTTGTAGCGCGTACAGTAGATCGGTTTCTGTATTTCTGAAATATAAATTCAAATCAATGAGATTTTTATCAGTATTATTTTTGTAGCCAAAATAATTTTCATTTTCAAGTAACGTGGCGTGAAGTGACAAGGAGAGTTTCGAGCTCCAAGTTAGGTAGGGTCAAGTATATGAGTGAGTGAAGGTCATTTAACTTTTGTGTGCAATTTATGTTGTGTTGAGTACCCAATTGCCAAATTTTCATATTCTTGCATAGAGCTGTGCAACACAGAGCTCATTTTCCGCGCCGGGAAACTTACAAAACCGGATGCCACTGCTCCCATGTTTATAACATCTCCCATTATGTGACCCAAAAAATGACTTGAAAAAGTAAGTGAATAAGTGTGGATTTCTTGGGTGTTTCAGTGAAGAGTGAAGTGATTATCGTTGAAGGCAGGTCATCCATTAGCAGAGCCAACAGAGGTCACAATGCTGAGCAGTTACCAAAGGATTGGACGGGTGATGTAAGTCGAAGTCGCACTTGGTTTTCTTAGGAGTGCCGAGTGGGTTAGATTAGAAATTGCCAAATTGTTTAATTCGTCAGCGAAGTTTACGCGACAACAAAATCTCGAATCTAGAAGTTTAATTGTTTTGTTAGATTTGAGCTAACGCTCGTGTTTCTTGGCACTTGCGCTAAAGATTAGCTTGGCCCGAGGGCAGGCACAAATTATTAGTGTACCATAGCTGTCAAGCGAATTGTCCGCAATTTTTGTACGTGAGATACGAACTAATATTTGATTTGTAGTTGTCAATTGACAGAGCACTATAAAGAATTAATATTCGTACGGAGAATTTCACCAACGTCATTGAATTAATAAATTCAAAAGCCGGTATTTAAAGAGTTTGTCCAGTTAGAAAGTATTTGTTCAATTATTATGCCAGGATGTTTGCACTGGAAAACAAAACCAACATCGGACGTCATTTGGATTGTCTTATTCAGATGTTTATTTAGCTCAAAGCAATTACAGCTGACATGATTGAATTGTGGTATAATATTTCACAATTCAACGCCCTCTTTAAAACTTGCA
>JAAXYW010003798.1:0-10661 GCA_036851895.1 Orthonychiurus folsomi | reverse complement strand
GTTACTATTAAATAATTTTGATTCTCGGGATTCACGAAGAAGAATTGCATTTGTCAAAATGAGTTCTAATTCTTTGGTTCGTAGCTTTGTTATCAATAAATTAAGTTCAAATCATTAAAACTATCAGTAATAATCAGCAATAGTCAGCCTAGGGTAAATAAATTATTAAATTTGACTAAAGCCATCCTTTTTATAACCGGGTTACTATTTGAGAATGGGTTACTATACGGACTGGGTTTCTACTCGGTCATTTAGGGTACACAATACAATACAATTACCAAGATTCCTTGACAACAACCAGCTTCTCCCTCAGATTGTTGTCAAGGAATCTTGACAATTACAATACAATTACAATAACAATTACTTACATAATTAAGATTCTTCACAATGGCCCCACTTTCCTATTTAAATTTGAGAAGTCTCCTCAAAATAATGGGTTAATTTTAAAACTTAGCCAAACCACTTCCAGCTTTTCCGGATGTACTCCGAACCCGATTCCCCCTTCCGGCCGAGAACTTATTTACAATTTGCATTGGAAGCATGCTGTTTTTCTTCCTTACCAAACTTCGTCCAAAGGTTTTGTAGTGGAGAAGCTGATGAGGAGGCCAATCGCAAAGAACCTGATTAACATTTCTCCTTTTGCCATCATTCAATTTCTTCCAAACAATTCGTTCTTCTCCTTCAAGAAAATTTTTGTATGCTCTCACATTTTCTGATTCTAATTAATTAAGAAAAACTTATTCTAATTGGAATATAGTTTGTGTATGTGAATACTTTTGTAACTTTTAGTGTGTACCTTTAGAGATTTTTTAGCAATAGTTTTCATCACATATAGGTTCTTTTGCAGTTCACCACGGAGGAGTTCTTTTCGTCAAGACTGGGTCTGATGTCGATTCCTGGAGTTGCGAGGAATTAAAGTATAATTTGTGAACAATTAGCAGCAAGATCGGCGATGCTAGTTTTGTCGCATTCGGATGTTGGTTGCACAAAATCACCTACAGTGGTTTTTTCAAGTAAAATATTTACAAAGCTTTAAGATAATGCACGCAAGTTATGCCATCGCACTTTGCTTTTTTAGCGTCAATTAATTCTGGCTTACACTACACACCCACCGACGCCACCGATCAGTAGAGATCTATTTGCGGAGGAACACACATACGACATGCGCACTACAGCAAATTTATTGATAAGTCTTTTTTACGCGCGGTTTCAGATGGAACTTCACTCAAATGTAATTGGGAATTCAATCTGAGTCATCTTCCAGAACGTTCGTTTCGCAAACTGCATTGCGGCAATCCGAATCAGGATCACTTGTTGTTGGTGGGTTCGGTTCTTTTGGCCGTGTGCAAAAACTATGGAACATGATGCAAGACATGCTTTTATATGCAGATACAAATGTGCTAATTCGCTTTGAGAGAGGGTTGAAGTGAAAACTGTTGTCTTGCAGTGCCTTTCCAATGCCCTGGCTAGACTCACAATTATAAAAATGTGACGATCATATTTCAATGCTATTGGAGGCAGGTTAATGCCAATTACATGCACTCATAACTTTAAAAATTGATTTGCTTAAATCCGGGCATTATAAGGATTAATACGTTACTTGTTAGTTTTATATTAAGACGTGAATGTTAAAAGCCTTCTTGACACTTTCAATCTTTCATGGAAATTATTTTGTCTATCTAGCAAAACATTTACTGCCGAGATTCCTTATGGGTTTAGCAATACAACTTAATTTAAGTCAGCAAATATGATTTGGAGTTCACACACAGGATAGATGAGTGACGCATCCTTTTTGTCCAAATCGTCTTACTTTTTCTTTAGCATATTAGGGCAAGAATGGGATTGATCCAAATGAATGCTCAGCAACAAGCAATCATGAAGTCAGTTTTGTAGTCATTCAAAAAGTTCAGTCAAGAAGCCATGCCATAGTTTCAAGTACTAAATACTAACAACTAGCGCGCCTGTCCGCTTGGCGGACAGGACTTGCGTGCGGTATCTAATTAAAATTGTGTGCCAAAAATACAAAGTTGCAATCCCACGAAAGTGGGGAAAGAGTAGTAAGTCCCAACACCGACGATGTTGGTGGTATTTGTCATTTGTTTGATTGTTTACGCTTGCGCCGTGTCATGCGCTGCGCCGTTAAAGAAATTAAAAAGTGCAAAATGTAAAAATAACGGCCCGGAAATCAAACAAAACAAACGTCGGACGGACGCAGGCAGACAGCTAAGCTGTATTATTAAGTGTAAGATAAAATTTGTACGGCAATAGTTACTAAATACATCTGCGTTTTCAAAATTTAAAGTTAGGCGAGAGAAATCTTGAATTAAATCAGAAATTTGCGTTTGACATTCATCAGAGATAGTTCCTGCCTGCACGACAATTTCTTGGGGCAAGTGGACATATGTGATTAGCGATGTCCAATCGCAGCACACCATGCAAATTTACATGCATGCAACCCAGGCACTGCAGTTCCTTGTATGAACTGGGATCATAGGATCGAGAATCGCGATTGCTTCGAAATGCCAGACGGTCCAACGAATGTATTTTGTTCCCACCGATGCATCAGGCAGGCATATAATGTATCAGTAACAAAAGGCAGGATACAAAATAGTAAAAACAATATTCGATGATTGCATAATTGCATTGCAAGGACTCTGCTACACTACGACTAGTATTCAGTTGAATAACTGTTTGAATCCAAAACTCAGTAATAGAATTATACAATGCCAATTTTATTCACACCGGGAACTTAAAAATTATACAAGTGATCAACTTACAAATCTAACCACGACCTTAGTAGTAGTAACACTAATATTAATGTCTGTGTACATAAATACAGCTCAGGACATGTGGTTCAACTTTAACAAAATTAAATTAGACATGTTTACAGGTTAGGTTTTGGTTGTTGAGTTATTTTGTACTATCAATGCCACTAGAAGTTAGCATTATGTAAATTGGAAACGTTTTTGTTTAGTTATGATTTAGAAACGATGTTCTAATGTTCTCGATGCTTCTGATTGTTCTAAACGGTTTTACATGAAAGGTTTTTTTGGAATGTTTATGAGACCCGATACCCGATTAAACTAATTAAATAGTGCAGTTGAAGCTAGAGCATGCCTCCCTTCAGCTGTTTAGGTCAGATTTAAACTACCACTTGTATCTCATGCTAAAATATTTCTTATAAACTAGCAACTTGCCCGTGCTGCGCACGGGTCTATTTAAAGTATTTGTCCCGTTAGTTAAAAATATTTTTTTAAAACTAAAAATAAATGCACCTAAGCACAGCCTCGAACGTTGCCACCACGGTGTAGTGGCAAGCACAGCTAGCCACTACACCGTCCCGCCCCAGCTCTACCCTTGAGGTTTTAAGGCGTACTGTTATGCATACATGTGAAGGGACAAGAGCTCTATGTGTGATGGGATGGAGCAGCAGCCTCTCCTTTACTGCGTGCATCTCCCACCCCTGCCCAAAGAAAACGTATGTACGCAGGACGGTTCCTTTTACAGCGAAAAAGAAAACCTTTTTTTATTTTAGCTTCCCTATAGAGCATGCGCGGATGGAAACTTTTGTCGCACACAGATACGTTCGGGTTTTGTAGTAATCAATTTCTTAGGAAAATATTCCGATTCTAAACTTTTTGTTACGAGATTTGGTAGCCAGCCGGTTTAAAGTTTGATATACTGTTCACATATAAGAACTAGAAGTGTTTAATGTGCATATGTCCTACTAGTTCAAATTTAATCGCATTAAATTACACACTTCCACTGATCATTAATTACAGTGGTGTGCTTCCAATGACTTCCTGTCGTCTTATTAGCCTAGGATAGCATTAAGTTAACTATTAATAACTATCTAACTTGTAAACATAGCATACTCGTTTAATAAAATTTTGAAATGAATTTGAAGCCGAATCGAAAGCATTATGGCGTTGCGGCAAATTTTGCGCTTTCACTTTTATAAAATATTAGCTAAATCAATTGTATGAAAAGTAAGAACTTTGAAATGTTATTACATAACTAATTAACTATTAGTAATTATGTTTTATGAAATTTCCTTATCTAACCCAACCCCTGTATTCGCGCTAAAATTCTACATATATATGTGTGTGGACAACAACTCCTCCGAAACGGCTGAACCGATTTTGGCAAGTGAGATGGATCAGTTGCCGAAAAGTGCAGTCGACAATTCCCAAATCCGAATTTTGTCCTCAAAAAGTTATGAGCAAAAAACCAGGGTTTTTCGGTTTTTAATTCATAACTCTGCTCTCATTCCACTCCAGTAAAATTAAATTAGTAAATTTTTGTGTAACTTTTTAGCCCGATATGCGGCCGCAAAGAAGTTTGAGCCGAGAAAACAGCGTTCAAGTCGGGGGAAATCTGTAGCAGCAACTGTGCATGTCCGTGAACAAATGGGTACGGAAATTGAAATATGAAGTGCGAGCAAATGGAAATAAAATATGCGTAGAGGTGGATAGAGTCATTGAGTGTTGGACGTCCGTGCTTTGGCACAAGTTTCCTGCCTATTAGCAGAAACATCTCCCCAAATTGACAATTTCAAAATAAATCTTGGCTTGGAAAAACAGCCAAGCAAAAACTGGCAGATTTACTAAGAAAATAGCATAATGTATTTTCCATAGAGCTATGATGTCACGGGTTAGTACAGAGGCGACACGACCGGCTCGATTCGTGACCCATCCTTACCAAATTAAATTCAAATTAATTTTGAATTAATTTTGACCAGGGGATTAGTTTTAAAAGTAAACTATAGGAAATGACTAGGTAAACAATGATGGTGTGGAATGGTATGAGCTTTTGACGAATGACTTATTACGTTTCATTAAGCTTTCAGAGCTACGTTAAACAATTCATTCGCACTAATTGTGTCTTCGCATTTAGTGGACTCTTATTTAAAAGTGTTTTTTTAAAAAGAGTTTAAGTTACGGTTAACTTTTTTTCAATTAAGAAGTTTTATAAGGAAATGTTCTCCGTGGCATGGACTACCTTGGATTCTTCAATTATTAATGACCATACGATTTACAACAACATAACGGAAATCCTAGATACAAATTGGTCACTCCATACTCCTCATCTGAATTTATCCGTATCTTCAACCGCCTTAACCCGACAGACTATGTATTTACTAGGCACACATTTTTCATACATCACGCTAGCGTTTAACACATTTATCACGACATGGTGTGTATGGTTAACTTACAAAGTGCTACGAGCCCCAATGCTACTACCCATAATTCCCGGAACATTCCCAACCGTGAGAGCAGATTCAACATTTCAGATAGTGGAAGGACTACTTGATGACATTATACTAATATGCATATTGTTTTTACTAATCTTCCTATTCATCAAATGTAAGAAAATATTCGGTACACCAGATTTAAAAGACAAGCCCAACAAAAAGCTGACAATATCCCCGAATGGAAATATGTGTGGCACTGTTCACACGAGATAAAATGCAAGACGAGTCAACTTTACAGGATGGTGACAGCGCTGATGAAAATACGGCATCAGCATACAAAATGAAATAACACCAAGACTCTAAATCAACTCGTTCATTCCAAACTCAACCCTCTTCCTAACCATTTAAGTTAATGGCGGGCTCCGAGCCCTACCACTGAGCAATTCCTAAAATTATTGGAAGTTTATCAACACAATTCCCGAAAACTCCTTATTCATTTTGCAAGACGATTGGACCGACTCGAAAGACGGTGCAGGATTTTCCCAAAACCTGAAGATTCTGACTCTTCATCCACAAAAACTGAAGTAACTACCCCAAACCCAAAAATACCCACAGCAACTCCCCAAATCCGAAGTGTTGTAGTTGTTCCTGAACCCCTGCTAAATCCTCTAAACCTTCAACTTCATCCGCCTCAAAACGAAAAACAATCCCCTCCCTATTTGACCTGGAATTCAACGAGCCGCCTTCCGTAAAAGTGAAGCTAAGTGACGAGTTATCCGAATCTGAATAAAAACCTAAAAACATGACAACCCTACAAATGTCCCTCCAACAGGTGACCACCACCCAGTTGGACAAAAAATTATCTATGCTTATCAACAAGCAGGAAATTTTTTGTCAATACTATCACGAACTTTACATCGAACTTTCACACGAGATAAATCTCAAGGCAGTTCAACTTTACCGGATGCAGACAACCCTGATGCAAATACTGCATCAGCATATAGATTCAAAATTAAACTTCTTGACAAATTCTAAACCCTTTCTCTTCCTCCACGACCAGCTCAATCCTTTAACTGTCAACACTGTTCACATATGGCTGACTCCGATCCTACTCCCGAGCAATTCCTAGAAATCTTTGAAGCCTACCAACAAAGCTCCAGAAAAATTTTAATACATTTTGCAAAAAGATTAGACCGCTTAGAAAGGCGTAGTCAGATATACCCCAAAGCACCCTCGGACCCCGATTCAACGAAATCCACGGCAGCAAACCCAAGAATACCCACAGAAACTCCCCAACTAAGAAGTGTTGTGGTCGATCCAGAACCACTATTAAATCCGCCAAAACACTATACTTCGGCCACCATAAAACAAAATGCAATTATCCCAATTCGACTTTGAGTTCGATGTGCCAAAATCTAAACTAAACATGGCAACCTTATACACGTCCCTCTAACAAGTGACCGCAGCTCAAGTAGACAAAAAATTGACCGCGCTCATCAGCAAGCAAGAAATTGTTTGCCAATATTACTATGAGCTATACCTAGAGTCAGAACTCCACGCAAATCCGACGAAGTATTTAAAAGAGAAAAAAATGTCCCAAAAATTAAGCTGCAACAACTGGAAGTCCGGAAGCTAGCCCTGTTGACCCTAATCGACAATCTATAAACCGTTCAAATCATTTCCTAACCCTACTTGCAAAACTTTAGCAGTATTCAAACAAAAATTTGTTACACAAAACAAGATTATCCCATTCCCAGAAAGATGAAGTTACTACTCCACTTCTTTCCAGCGACAAAATCATTGCTATCTTCTGTTCTGCTACTTAATCCAAAATACTCTTCTGAATTTTTATCATCGAGTCGTTGACCAAACCGGAAAGGATGCTACTCCTTATTCTCTAAAGTGCACATATTATTATATTAACTAATCAATCACCAGTAATATTGGAAAAATTAAAAAAACAAAATGAAAAATCTCATCCTGGCCGGCTCCAACTCCATTCGAAGTTTACTTCTGCAATTCCATTCCCGGTTAAACTATATGCTGAAGGATTTGTTAGCGCATGCAGAAGCATGCCAAAGCCATTGTCAACCCTAGTCATCACATTCTTGTTTTAGTTAGCACATTCACTTAACATTGTGCATTCTTGGACTCATTCATTCTGTACTATACAAGCTTCAATTATTCATGCAATAAATCAGACTTCAATCGGAATCAAACGAGTCTCTTTCATTTCCACCCTAATCTAACTGATTCCAAATCTCAGTGGAGTGAAAAGATTTAAATTCAAAGCTCTAGTGATGGGGGACTTAAAAATTTGTCCTCTTCCACTTCGTCCCTTTTATGTTAGCGCCAACAAAGCAAAATTTATGTGTATCCAATTCCTTTCCTTCTTCAACAGTTTCAAAGCGCAATACCGGAATATGTAAAGGGGTAGGCAGCCCATTGTAAAAACAACATGGCCTCAATCACCAATGCTGGGTGCTGAAGAAATGGATATGCTGCACAATTGGAGAAGCTGGTTCTACATTATTCTTTAATTATCATTAAGTAAATATATGTTTAATTTTAATTTTTGAGTAATATTTCCTTTTCCTTTTAACGTAACAAAATGTGAGGACAAATTTTTTCTGATTAGCGTAGAAATGTGAGGGCAGGCGCAGCCGTATGGAGCTGCAGAAGAGCAAATGGACAGCTGAACATGCAGCTGCATATGTATGTATGTAATTACTGTTAGGGCATGCAATGCCATTGTCAAAGTCAGCCGGGTAAAGTAAAGATGACACAGAAACGGGTAGTAGTACACCAACACAGGATGAGCCTCTTGTGGTTCAAGAAGGGAAGGCGGTGAGCCGTCCACGTCAGTCCCCAGACCTTTTGACAGAGATTCGTGGGTAACTCCTATAATTTTTCAGGGTAACAAAGTGCTGAAAGGGGGTAAGGTATACCTCGATGTGGAAAAACTAAACCTGAGGAAAGATAGTCCCCTAGACTTGGCGTGCACACCTAAAAACAAACACGAAATAGTGGCATCGTCCTTGGCTCTCATTGATGATAGGGACGGCGCGCTAATTCTGTGGTCCCTGATTTATTGACCGGAAACCGAAGTATGCCAGTATTTCACGGAAATTAGCCGCATTAACAAAGAGAAGTTAGAAGAGGGGATTCCCTTGGAAGTCGTACAAGTCTTGCTGGACCACTGTTTGAAAGGAAATACAGTAGTAGGGGCTAGTATTAAGAGTAATTTGAAATCACTACGGTATGCCCATAGGGCATACGTGGATATTCAAAGGTTTTTCTGTGATAAGAATTTGCAACCTTATGGTTTAAAGATGTTGAAGGAGAAGTTACTTCCCGATGTGGCAATAGGTTTACAAGATTGCGAACACTCCGCTATTAAAGATGCGAGAGTTACGAGGCACCTACACAGATGGCGAATGCGTAAGCTTAAGGAAAATCCAAAATTTGTATTGAGTCGGGATTTTTCCTTACAAAAGGGGCCGACCGAAAGGCCTTTCATTAGCGACAGGTGTAAGTGCGCCAGAGCTCAAAGGGTCCCAGATATTGGTTTAGACGCATGGCATAGTAAAGGGGGATTTGAGTTCTTGCGCGACCCAGGTATGTATGATCGGAATGAGGCCGCACTAGCAAGAGCTTTTCGAATGCCCATGTAAAGCTAAAAGTACAGTGGTAAAATACCAGAATGACCTCCCATGCACACCATGTCAGCAAACTATGAATTTTAAGGGGTTTGGTAGGATAGGATAAGACAGGTAATGTAGGTGTAGAGTTTTAAGTCATTGAGAGGGTTGAGTGAGGCATCCTCCGAAGTACTGGAGGATACGCTCGTCGAACTCTGCACTTATTGTGGGAAACACTTGTATAATGTAAGTCAACATTCGGCCATAGTCTTATCTATCGATACTTGTAGTTATGAACTATTCAGAGACTTGCGAAATGGCAAAGGAAAATGAATTCGTGTTTAAGAATTAATGCCAGAAAACCCGATTTTTTTGTGAGTTCTAGATGGAGAAAAAGGATGGTGACGCTCCGGAGTAAACACGATGGGGGGCTCAAAGTTGATGAAAGACGTCTAAGCAACCGCCATCGAGTTTGACCTGGAACGGAGCCGAAGGTGTCGTTTATTACGTGGCAGTGCTAGTGTAGATTGATAAGTAAAGCTTAAGGTAAACTAGAGGAATAATGGGGTAACCAACATTGAACTCTGAACCACGTTTCAATGAGTGTAGCATTTCCCAAAGTACAGGGAAATTAGCTCGTCATAAAGGAGGAAACTGGGGTCAGTTAACAGTATACGATGTTAGCTTATACTTTACTAGACATTAATTAGACCGGAATGGTTGTGGTAGTTGTATACTCATCAAACGTAACAGATCCAAGCTGTGATTTTGTATAATTTGTGTAAAGTTATGTAATAATGTTTCAATACGGGGAGTTGTAACCAAGGGAGGTTAAACTCTTACATGAATTATAATTATGGATGTTTACGGAGTTCATAGGCTTTAATTGTTGTGATGTCTCTTAGTGAGGATAAGAATTGTAAGTCAGTAACGTTATTATCGTGAATGTAGAGGTTTTTGGCCCAAAACATCGGGGTTTTCCCTCTACAGCAGTGGATGCTGCGCAAATGCTTCACGTACTAGAAAATTAAAAAAAATTTTGAATGTAAGGCTGGACTAGAACTAATGGAGAAGACTATTTGGGTATGATTGAAAAGTGCAGGACTATTGTGAAGCCCATCGAGGCCGATTTGGGCTTTAGGAGGGAAGGTATGTGGCAGAGCAGGATTTTATTCTAACTCTAAAAAATCTAAGAAATAATTAGCAAATGTTTCTATGTACATGTTTAAATTTATTGGAAGTCTTGCAAATGTTATTGAGTGCAAAGGAAGGGGAGACGGCGGACGTGGAAAGATGATGCAGAGCGAATTGAGCCACACGGTCCGTGTGTAAAAATGCAAAACGGCAGCGCAGTGGCGATGTGGAAGTGATTATGAAAAATGCAATTTTTGCATTTTTAGTTCTTTTGTTTTGTTCATCGATGAAATATATGGGAATGGGGATGTGAGCGGAGAATAAGTTAGTTAGCAAAACAGGAATTAGAGTTAGTTGGGTTCTGACGATAGAGACTTGCATTCCGAGTTAAATAAAGTCCAGTCCTTGCCAGTAACACAAAACTCCACCAAATCCAAATTGCGTTTTCATTTCGAGTACTGCGTTATTTATTTTGCGTCCCAAGTTATTCCCAATCACCAAATCAATTAATGATAATTTCTGTTCGGCCAACGCTACTAATAGGGGCTTGCCCTGTCACAATATATCAAATTCAATATGAGCGCCTTCTTGCCCTGTCCACACTGTGGGGAAATGATAGCGAATCTTAAGTTCTTGGACTTGCACTTAAGATCACACTCAACAAAGCTCGCATTCAACTGTAGATATTGTGA
>JAAXYW010003797.1:0-10670 GCA_036851895.1 Orthonychiurus folsomi | reverse complement strand
GCAAGTGTTGCACGTAACTTTCCTCCAGTTTCCCTTCAACTTTTTCAAAGGTAGGAACCCGATTTCCGCTCCTGGAAAGGCAATTAAAATGGTTTCCCAGACTACCTCAAGTGTTACAGTGTTACAAAAAACACAACTAATGTCGGTAGAAGGAATAATTTTAACAAATTGTTGGTGGCCGTTAAGTCCGATATGCGTCCTGTATGTTAGTCTCTGTGTTTTGGTTCTTTTCTGCCAATTCCTCTCCAATTTCGGTTTAGTCATGCATATATTTTATGTCTATTGGGATGTGTAACATGTTATCTTTGTGTCATCCATCATTCCCCATGCTTAAATTGACTGTTATGGGCTGTCGCGCCATTTTTAATTTTTTTTACTATTTCTTGTTTTGTTATATTACCAGAGGTATAATCAATCGTCTAATTGTTGCGCCCAGGGCCACAATTATGTTTAGCAAAATTAGTCGCTTCACCAAACCAATTCTAAACTTATTTCTAGTTTTAGTTGAAGCATGCAAATGAGAGAGTAAGATTGAAGGTAGGTGTACGCACAACTGCATTTTTCAACTTAGATTATTGATTTTTAATGCCATCTTGGATTTTGTTGATGAGTAATGAGGTTAACAATTCTGAAAGCATAACATTGCGGCAGCATAGCTTCAGTTGTTGTCCTGTCCTTTGCAGTTTGTCAGCCATCTTCGGCAGGCATTCATCCGACATCTCACACGCTTCCAACCGCCGATTGAGCAGATTTTGCGAGCTTCCAAACGATCTGATAAGAACGACTGGTTTAATACAGCTCGTCCATTACCGGAGCATATGGAAGGGTGTTCAAACCCATTTTATTTAGAACATTACCGCATGTACAACTTTACATATGTACCAACAAAAACTTCTTAAGCTATTACCAAACTTGTTACTACACTTTACTACAAATAACACTGGCGATTCACTTTGGAAGTGGTATCCATTCCTTCAGCAACGCGACGTGTTTGTCAGACTCAATTAATGAACTGAAAATTAAATATTCAAGGTTATTATTTACTGATGTTTGTGCTGATACAAGAAACAAAGCTGCAACTCACAAAAGTGCAGCCTCAGCAGCGTCCCGGACTCGTTCGTCGTCATCCCGTGTGCTGTTCATAAGACCAACCACACAACGCTTGGCAGCTTCTACTTTCTCTTCAAACTCAGTGAGGGTAACGTCTTCAATTTGAACGGGTTCACACACGGTGGCACTGGTTTGAGGAGCTTCATTTCTAATACTAACTGTGTCGCACATAGTAGTACTGACCTGAGCGCATTGCTTCCGCTTTTTTGCAGGGGATCCACTATGTTCGCATCCGTTAGCGGATTTCATCAAATTTTTTTCATTGTCCGCCTCGTCCTTCAAAAATCATAAAAACATTGAAATATTTTCTTTGCTATAAATTGTTATTAATATCGCCAAACCTGACCTTGGTCTTATTTTCTTCCGGCTCAATTGTTAGGGTAGACCCATAGATTTTAATCAACTTGGAATCTTCTTCACTGCAAACCTTGTTATCCTCCTGGCTTTCGTTTTCCCCAAATTTTTCTTCATCGTTCTGCTCCACATCAGAGTCACTCTCTTCGTCAGGTTGGGAGCCGGGCTGGTTTAATTGTAATTGCAACAATTTGTCGGATTTAATTAGAATAAAATGTTCATATACAATGAAGTCCTCACCTTCATTGTCAACTTGTTTTTCAATAATTCCAATTCGTTCGCCCCCAAGCCCATGTTGTCAAGATGCGGGTATATCTTCTTAATAAAGTGTTGACGAAGTGATTGCCAAGACCGATTAGGAATCTGTCAAACAAATTCGAATACAATAAGCTTGTAGTCAACGTAAAAAATATTCCACTTACCTGGTCAGATTTTTCCAAGTCCTTCCAAAATTTGTTTCCTCTGTAACATACTCCATCTTTATGCGCGATCATTATTGTCAACAGCAACATCTGTTCACCTTTTGTGTACGCCCGAGAATAAGTCGACATCTTACTTGAACTAGACGAGCCCTTACTTGAACTTCTGGCTACGGATTGCTTTCCAACAAGCAAGTGAGCTTCAGAAGTGCTGACGTAAGATCTGATGTTGCGCATCATATATGTAAGAAAGTGGTCTTTCATATCAATTGCCTTGCGACCAGGCAAGATCTGCAAGAAAGACAAGCAAATAAGAATCCTGTAAGCGGTTAAAGTAGAGCGGTGAAATAAAAAGTATCTACTTTTTTAGCCTCAAGAGCTGACCAAAGAGAATCATTTCTAACATAACCAAAACCTCTGAAGTCTCGAATACCGCATACAAGCTTTTCTTCGTCTTGACGGTTCCAATTGCCATGAGCCAGTGCTTCAAATTTTTGGGACATCTTCACCTGCTAGAATAAACCACGGAGATTGTAATGTCACTTCCACCAAAGGCAAGCAGATACTGGTGCTCTAGATCTTGGACACAGCAAATATATACCCTTGCTCGGCTGTAGCCCCTCCTCTCACCCTCGTGTAACCCGAATCCACCTCCGCCGAACCATTCCACCTTTCCCTCCCACAGTTCTTAGGCATGTGTCTTGAATACATCGCTTGGGCAAATGCTCCATTCAGGAATTGCTGGCGCACTTTCGTATGAAAATTCTTGTGCAAATCTAAATATATTTGAAACGCCCCATAGTCTTCTGGTTTCAATATTGTTTGTCTTGCCTATTTTAACGGCTTCTTCAAAACCAAATTGAATCCTGGCTTTAATAAACGCATCCATTCTTCCCCTTCTGATGTATGAATACAGTTCAAAATATAAATTTGGCAAAGAGATACCTGTGGCACTAATATGTGGAATGGGGTCTGCATATTTCCAGAATGGGATAACAATGTAGTCACTTTCGTATACTTTGATGCAAAAGAATGTCTTTTCTTTAGCAAGCCCATCCTCAAAGGCAGTCTCTAGCAGCACTACCCATTCTTGCAAATCCAAATTCGCAAATATTTCTTCGAATCTGTGTAGAACCCATAACATTTCCCCATGTTCGCCAACCATTCTTTTGTCTGATAGGCATTGCCTTGATCTCAACCATTGAACAAAACTAATTGTAGACAACAGGTGATGTTGGTCTTTCCTACTGTGGTAATGCGTTGCTTTGAATCTTATGACTCTTGTAGAGGCTTTCCTGGACCTTAGGGAAGACTGTATTGCAAGGCGAATAATTGTGTTTGCTGCTAAAGTGCGATTTCCTAATACCCCTTGCCGGATAGCTTCACAAAAATTAAGGACATTTGGTATCCTGATATCCTTCAGCAGGTGGCTAAAGTCCGTCCTCGGTGTGTAATCCAGCCGAGGTCCGTCCTCGAAATCGTCGATAAATTTAATTGTACCATGGAGAACTTCAAATTTGAATACTTCACCGCATCTGAACCTGTGAACTTGTAAGCCTAGATCGCCACATAAAGCGTTGTCGTGCCCATGATGGCCTCCACTTGAAACAACAGTTCCATACAACAAAAACCCAATTACCGCTTCAGAAGCTATGACATCAAGAAAATCCCCAATCGAAAAGTCGAAAAAAGAATCCTCTAGTAATGCAGCATTGTACTTTTTTAGATGGTACTCAACTGTATTTATCGCTGGTTCCATGTAGAACGATAATCGTCTTGACATGTACCATTCATCAATTACCAACATAAATTTTTTGTCAAATATTCTGTTCTCGTTCCACCACTGATTGCAAAGCTTTAGGCTATGGTATTGAAAAAGAAATTGTGGTTTGAAAACGGAGACAATAATTTCAAGTCTTGCGTAATGCGACTGTGAAGTAATGAGCATTAAACGCTTACACATCGCAAGCTGGTCATGAAAATCTTCGAATTTCTTCTCAAGTGACTTCTTATTGTTTAAATTCCCAGGCCCAGCTTTCAGCAACAAATGCCCAATTTCGCTCTTCTCAAATGGCTTTGGTTTATTCTTGTGGGCATACTTATTACCTCCATTGTAGAACTTAGTCAATACTTTTTGGGCCTTGCCTTCTTGCACAAAGTCGGAATCACCTTCTTGCACAGAGTTTTTCCATGCGCGATCATAAAAATAAAAGTTTCCTACTCCACACATTGCCAAAGGGAAATACTCATAGTTAGGGGGGCTCCTCATAATCTCTTGCAAAGCTGAGCGTTTCCACATGGCGACGCCACCAGGAATTGACACATCGTAAGCGAAGTGTAGGGCTACTTCTGTCAAATCACAGATTCTCAAGTTGCTTAACTGCAACAGAATTTCCTTCGCAAATCCAGACTGTCCTGTTGTATAAGCCGCAAACAAAAACTTTACTTCTCCCAGATTATTGCGTGGCCCTCCTGGCCAGAATTCCCCACCACAGTGAAGGTCAAGATTTCTGCTCAAAACTGTTCCAAAATAAAGAAAGTCACAGAGAAACACTTCAACCGTTCGTTTGCACTTGTAACTTTTAAGCTGTTGTCTAAAGCAAGCTAGTGTCTCCGTTCCTTCCATCGATTCCACAGTTAATGTAACCACGTGACTGAAAAATTCACTCAAATTTGAGTAGTTGATCCAATGCTCCTTTGTTAAGAAAATGCAGGACACTCGGTAGTCCATGATTTGACACATCTTCATTTCCCAGATGCCCCCGGCAGCCATAACAGTCCTGCAACCTTTGAATTTTCCCGGTTTGGCTTTGTTCACAAATATCGGCAGATTGATGTGTACTCCTGCTGTAGGACTCAAAAAATTCCAAGTCTCACCCAAAAGAAAAATGCCATCCACCTTCGGGATAATCTTCATGTCACTGTCCCCAATGAAAAACTCGGTTTGCTGTAACTCCTCCAGATTTTCTAATTCCACCCCGGCGAACTCCATATCTCAACGTCGCTTTAGAACGTTCTATAAAACAGAAAATAATCACTCAACAAAATTACTGACGGTCAGAATTGCACTACCTGGTGTTGGCAATGGCTTAATGACCGATATCGATCCAGACGTCCTCTCGCTTTGAAATTTCAGCAACAACTAACCAAGAACGCACGAATTCTTAAGATTATATAACATAACCCCTCTGGGCATGTTTCTAGAGGCAGCGAGGCTGCTTGGCGGTTTGTTAATCAGTTCTAGTTATCGCAATCCTGTTTGGAAGCACAAGGTCAATTTTCTGCGATCCCCTTCACTGTATAACATCTTCTCGTAGTCTGATGATTTTTACAACCACCAGATCTGTCTACATGAAAGCGTGAAATAGAACACGTCAATCTTGCAGAACAAAACTGGTGGGCTTTTACCCTTTATTTGCAACAAATCAAACATACTACAAACATATCTCATTATCCACCAATATATAATACATCATGTTGAACTCATATGTTAGTCGATTTTCCACGTACAAGATTTAATAAATTTGAATACAGCTTCTGCTGGAAATAAGTAAAACTCACGAGGCACAAACAATCTTTTTCTGTTGAAACGGACATCGATCCAGACGCCTAAGTACTTAGTTTGAAATTCCTCGATTGGCGGGATGGGCTGGGTTTCGAGTTGAGGGGTTGGGATGACCTGGGCAATGATCGGGACAGTCGTCGTTGCAAAACGATTTGGACAATTCTGCCGCAAGCCTGGCCTCTTTAGTGGCGTTGATTCCGAGGTGCCTGAGTTCACTAGTATTGTTGACAAACCAACGCAATGCCCTTGCGTGTCCGGCTTCGGAAACACCGAGGGAGCGGTGCGACGACGTTTCCGAGGGCTGCCTTCTTCTGGCACAAATCCCACTACCGGAACCTCTGGTTCCTCTAATTGCTCCTCGGGTGTGTTCTTGACGTCGCCCTTCATCTGAGTCATCTTCTTGAACACCGTGCGTTTCCGAGGGCTTCCTTTTCTTATCAACAATCCCTCTACTGAAGCCCCTGTTTCCTCTCCTTGCACCTGGCCCGCTGTTACGCTGCCCTTCATCTGAGTCATCTTCTTGAACATCGTGCGTTTCCGAGGACCCGCTTCTTCTATAAACAATCCCTCTACTGGGACCCCTGTTTCCTCTGATTGCACCTTGCCCGCTGAGACCACGCCGCCCTTCTTCTGAGTCGGATGATATTTCTCCCCATTGAGGCGCTTGAAAGTATCGCGTTGCCATGGGCACCCTTGCACCAAACCCTGCAAGGGAACCGACTCCTTTTGACATTCCCGGTTGAGGACCCGGTACTTCTGCTTCTTTCTTGGTATCCCTGCCGCGACCTTGAGGGCCTGTCTTCGTTCTAGACCCAGCTTGGTGAGATGCCTGCTTACGGAACCAATAACGTGACTCGGATAAGTCATTCTCCGCCTCTTGGTTTCCGAAAGCGGGTCCTGGGGAGTAACGGCGTCCATCTTTCGCCGTTTCTGCTTGGAAGGTCTTGCGGTGTGTGGGATCATACAGACTGGATTGTTCTTCACCAATTTGGCTGTCATTGCACTTCCGCTCGATGTAGTCACAGATATCTTCGATTTCTTGAAACGATTTAAAATCGAAGAAGAGGCGTCGTTTACGTCCATCCTCTCTATCAGCGATAATGGCTAATTGCGGCATACGAACAATTTCTACAAAAAAGGAGAAAAAAGATGCTATATGCTGAATGAAAATGTAATGTGTAGAGGCATTCTGTAAAGTTTATTGTGTAAAGTGTATAGTGTATCGTGTAAAGTGTATCGTGTAAAGTGTATCGTGTAAAGTGTATCGTGTAAAGTGTATTGTGTAAAGTGTAGTGTAAAGTAGTGAATTGTGTAAAGTGCAAAGCGTAAAGTGCATTGTGTAAAGTGAATTGTGTAAAGTGCAAAGCGTAAAGTGCATTGTGTAAAGTGTATTGTGGAAAGTGTAAAGTGTATAAGTGAAGTGTGTATACTATGTAACTACCTACCCTGTTTGGGAAGATTTTTGGCGAGACAACCGGAGCACGTCCTATCAAATTGAATCTTTAGTTACAACTGACTAGTATCGTACGAATTCTAGGGTTTATATAGCCAGGGTATGTCCAGAGTTTGAGGTGGCAGCGAGTCAACCCTATGGTTTGTCAGTCCAGAGGTGGCATCGAGCCGTACGCAATATCCGGCTTGGTAGCTTGTATCATCTAGACCCGATTCTCTGCCGGGGCGCCGGTCATAGACTGAGTCGGTGGGGGGGGGGGGGGTGATCGAGAGGCAATTCCATGTAATAGATACATCACCACTGCTTGCGTTGTATAGCATCACTTCCTTGTTGTTTGATGATTTTGTGTCCACCAGATTATTTTGCATGATTGCTTGGTGTTAAACAAGTCAAACCTTGCAGAATAAGTCTGGTGGGTTTTTACCCTTTATTGTATTGTAACACTGATAAGTAAGTCTAATAAAATAACATATTCTTCCAAAAAATTACCACATAACAATTTACTGTGTGTCTCTATTAAGAATTTCCCCTTTGTGACGGGAATCCTCTTTGTAAATAGTAAATATCAAGCACGAATTACACATGGCAAAAATATAACATGTCTAAAACTGACAATATCGCGAATTAGAACACTGGTGATCCAGTACATCTTTGCAGCTACAGCCGTTGTAGAAATCAAACCGAGATTCCGGAGGAACTGTGATGTTTCGGTTCAACGTAGTAATCATGGTGTCAGCAATGTGCTGAAAATCCCACACTTCTTCCTGCAAGATATTATAGTTGTATTATATTAAACTACAACTCAGTATGTTAAAGGTCAAACCTTATTTGCTTTGAAATAGGTTGTACGCCTTATTGTAGGACATGTCATCGGAATAAAAAATCACCAATGATTCCGGCACCAAAAAATATACATTTTTGTTTAGGTGTTTGTACTCGATAACATAGAAATCTTCCTTAAAGTCTACCCAGCGGCCGAGGCAGGGACGCAGATTTTTCTTGTCGAAAACGTTAGGTGTGTAGACAGCTTTTCCCACGCTCATTGCAGTCATTTCTATGAAGTTGTTCAAAGCCTGTGATAATTTGGTTTAAAAAAGAGCTTTCGAAGCACAGCTAGCAAAGAAGACTAGCGTTAAGCTGATTGTATGCCATACGGGTGCCGTATAAATCTTTGCCCCAAAGTTACAATGCGCCTTTATCAGAAACCACTTACCAACTAATCTTATTTGCGACAAGTAGGTGGACGTCTGATACGTTAGGTGTGATTGGAAGCCGACCGTGCGCCTGTTCCTGAGAAGACAAAATAATATATTTACATGTGTACTCTGTAAAGTAAAGTAAGGTGTATTTATTGCGTATGTGTAAAGTTAACAAAAGTGTATGGTCTAAAGTGTATTGTGAAAAGTGAAAAAAAGTTTATTGTGTAAAGTGAAAAAAAGTATATTGTGTAAAGTGTATTGTGTAAAGTGAAGAAAAGTGTATTGTGTAAAGTGTATTGTGAAAAGTGAAGAAAAGTGTATTGTGTAAATTGTATTGTGTAAAGTGTATTGCNAAAGTATATTGTGTAAAGTGTATTGTGTAAAGTGAAGAAAAGTGTATTGTGTAAAGTGTATTGTGAAAAGTGAAGAAAAGTGTATTGTGTAAATTGTATTGTGTAAAGTGTATTGCGTAAAGTGTATTGTGTAAAGTGGAGTGTGTAAAGTGTATTGTGTAAAGTGTGTTGTGAAAAATGAAGAAAAGTGTATTGTGTAAAGTGTATTGTGTAAATTTTATTGTGTAAAGTGGGCTGTGTTGCGTAAAGTGGAGTGTGTATATTGTATTAGTAAAGTGTTATGTGTAAACTGTACTATGAAGAGTTCCCGACATTCAGCAAGGGTACGGTATTCAGCGAGACAACCACGGCACGTCCTGTCGAATTAAATGTCTGGTTACGACTGACTAGAATCGCACGAATTTGAAGGTTTATATACACACCATGCCCATGCCCATAGAGGATAGAGGTGGCAGCGAGTCAACCTTATCGTCATATCGTTTGCCAGGTCAGAGGTGGCAACGAGTCGCACCATCCGGGTTGGAAGAATGTGCCCAGTCCACCTAGCCCCGATTCCGAGTGAGTCCGGTGGGGGCGTTTGTTAATGCGCGAAGCTGGGCGGCAATGATGAGTATTATCAACCACCAGACGTTATCTACACGAATGCATGAATTTAACACGTCAATCCTTGCAGATGAAATCTGGTGGGTTTTCACCCTGCTTTATTACATACTCCAAACTTAAGTACATCAGTGAACAAATTACAAAACCACAATAAAACAAATTGAAAAAATTAAATCAAATCAAATTAAAATCAAACACTGTTTGGGTTAACACGTCTAAAAAATCGTTATTTTTGTGATGACTGCATTTGTGTCGCCTGCTTTTTAAGCTCCAACTTGTACGCCTGAAAGACAAGAAAACAATATTTGCATGACTTCTTGAACAATGATTCCCCATGTGACATGAAACAAGTAACGAAGAATCCATACCGTTCAAAATGCATAAAAATAGATGGAAATCAACCCGCCGAGTTTCCATTGTTTAGTTGTTGTAACGGCTAACGTCTACCCTACAATTAGGCATCAGTCAACAAACCGACGCACATTAAAATTGGTTCATGTTTACCATAAATCTCAGAGAGCATGACATCTTCCATGTTACGTTCTGTACGACCTGTTTGGCCATTGTCTGTAGTATTACGTGGATTAATCCTAAAACAAATTAGAGAAATTGTATTTCCATCAGCACTACTCGCAAACTTGATAATTTTTGCTCACCTTGTACAGGTCGGCTGTGGGACAGATTGAATTTGCTGCACAAATTTGTGTTGACCTTGGGCTAGCTAAAATCATTCAATGCGTTTTTATTGTGTCCGACCGAGTTGCAAAGAATTCAAGACTCACATTGTGACGATACATAGCAACGTACGATTCCGGACATACATCTGTTGCTTTTCGGCTTACGTTCAATGTAATGCATCTTCTATGGGCTTTCACGTATCCTCCGTAAATGAGCATCACGTCGTCCTCTTTCAACTGGTCTTTCAGTATTCTTGCAAAGTCGTTAAATGCAGTGATCAACCATGGGGTCCTTACGTTCGTCATGGTATTAGCTCGAAACACAATCTTGGTAACTGGTGGTCTGGCAGCAGCGGGTATCTCCTCAGAAACTACAACCTTGTCAAACTGAAACTAATACAGTGAATGAATGAGTTTTTGTATTTACGATATTTGTGCAGTTGTAACAATACATTATTACTACATACCATATGGACTGTTGATGCTAGTATGCGTCCCTCTGGGCTGACCAATTTCATCACATCATCGGCCAAAAAGCCATGACTCATTTCCATGTTCTCTTGGGTCGCTGACTCTATCTTCTCGTGGATTTGTGGATCCCAAAACTTCCACAGGGTCCAAGATACTTGCTGAAAGCTTTCATCATGATCGTACTCCTGTCCAAGATATTCCGCTTCCATGATCTATGTCGTCAACACACAACTTATTTAGTTGTGTATTCTTTTCTAGCGCAGTAAAGTGTATTGTGTTAAGTGTATTGTGTAAAAGTGTATTGCGTAAAAGTGAATTGTGTAAAGTGTATTGTGTAAAAGTGTATTGCGTAAAAGTGTATTGTGTAAAGTGTATTGTGTAAAACTGTATTTTGCAAAGTGCATTGTGTAAAAGTGCATTGTGTAAAAGTGTATTGCGTAAAAGTGTATTGTGTAAAAGTGTATTG
>JAAXYW010003796.1:0-10675 GCA_036851895.1 Orthonychiurus folsomi | reverse complement strand
GGTTGGGTTCGCGGGCTCATTTGAATAAACCACTTGACCCATAAAGATTAAATCCTTTTTACATTACATTGCATTACATACAACGATACAACACACACGACACCTCGTCACACTGAGTTGGGTTGGGTAGTTGAGTTCGGGTTTATTTCACCAGCCAATCTGTTATAGACTATATTTGTAAGTCGACAATTTATTTCACTAGTAAGAATAATTTTTGATGTGCACTAATGTTAAAATTAGTTTTTTTTTCCAAGTACACTTCGTGAGGATTTATATAAATTTGAATGAGAAGAGAATATAGGACGGAAGGAGAATTATAATAATAAATCAGATTGACCTAGTTTTTTTATGTTTATGTTGTTCCAGTTATTCGCGAGTTTTGTACAGTTTGTGAACTTTTTAAATAACTGAAAATTGAAAATAAACCCGGTTTCGGCTTGCGTTGGATAATGAACTCATCCTCCCCGTATACTTTAAATTGGTAAATTTGCACAAAATTTTGAAGCTTTTCTAAAGCATATTTAAGTCGAATTTTTTAACACTCTTAGGTTGGATTTAAATGTCAGAGGCTTTGGCGAGAGAATAGCAATTGGAGCACTGCCGGGATGTAGACATCGTTTCATCGCGCGGAGTTTTATGGATGATTTAGGTCATTATAAAACGCTATTTAAATATTTAACACAAAATATAATGTGTCTAATCTATTCATGCCTGTAATGCCTGGCTTGAATTTATTATTCAGATGTTATCCTATCCCATGGAATAAAACATGCATTTATCATGTGCGATAATGTGGAGCTGGATCGGTTTGGAGCACCAAATATTGTTGCGGAATTCAACGCGATGGGAATCCGAACGGAGCAATTCCCATGCGAATTTGGGTTATTTCCTGCAATCCAAATCCTACTTGAGATAATAAGGAAAATTCGAGCTTCTCTGGAGAAAGGAGAAAAATGCATTATTATGTAATATATTATAAAACTTTGTAATTTAATAATTGTGGAACACATTCGTCACAAACAGGCAAAAATTTTGCAAACTAATCAGTGTTGAGTTCTCGCCATTTCTATTTCTGTATTAAATTAGGTTGTAGATCAGAGAGCCTCCAACAAAAAAAATGTATTTGTATCGAATTTTAGTTCCAGGGATGGTCTTGGACGTTCGTGTGTTGTTGGCTCAGCTTTTCTGCTGCACTTTGACGAGAAATTGAGCTACAGTGATGTGTACGATCAAATGAAGAGATTGGTTGGTCCAAGGGCAGTTGCAACAGTCAAGGTGATTTGATGATTATAAAAGAATTTATATGTTAAAATTAACTCAAGCTATAAACACTGCGCACATAGCAATACAACTTCCTCGTCGATTTCCGAATACTGAGAGATGAACATGAGAAGAAATCAAAGCGACGTGATAATATTGAATATTTCTTTGAGCGAAGACTCTCGAGATAATTTTGATACCAAAAAATGAGCTAGTCAAGAACTTTTGAGTCACCACTTTTACTGGAAAATAATTTTATTTTATTTATTGTTTTTAACACGAGAGATTCCCGAATTTATTATTATTTATTTATTTATTTTGATTTTACCAAATGAAGTGTTTCACAAGTATTATTGTCAAGTGTTTTGTGCGGTCTGCGTGGATTGTTGCTTGCATTCGAAAAATAAAATCGTGATAATGGCACTACTTCCGTACTTTCACCAAAATCCATCATAATTTCGAACTCCAGCATTAATGGAAATTACACGACTTCAGCACTCTGCATTTGCTTGTTCAATTATTTCTATAACAGTCGACACATCAGGGCGATCCAACGGGTCCTCTGTGATGTATTTGAATAGTAATTTTCCATTTGAATCAAATAAAACATCTCCGGCCATTTGTAACTGATCGTCTTCCACATCGTACTCGGGGAATGGAGTCGTCATTAGCTCTAATTCTTCAATGGATTCTCGAACTGTATTTGCGCATCGACTCTGACATAAAATTGAATGTTATGACGCATTACAAGGAATTTCACATTTTCTAATACCCAACTACAACGCGCAACAACGCGTATTTGTTTACCGACAGTGAAAGTTGCTATTTGATCTTGGTCAATGCCTTATACAAATCTTATGGGAAATCCCAATGTTCCCCGCATATAACATGAATGTCAAATTTCAAATATACTTCCTCATGCACAGATTATATTTGTGTCTTATAAATTGTTCGTAATTTATGCAAGGAAGGAGGGTAAAGCAACCATTTATTTCAAGACATCAAAGGTTACCGCTTTCAAGCATTACGGTCAATTAAAAAGTTGCTAACCGGTGGTTCCTTCTCCTCAATAAAGTAGAGTGCTAATTTGGCAAACTAATTTACTCTACCGCTGCTGGCGCATGCCGCTCTGCTATAAATAAGTAGAAATTGAGCTTCAGTCTGTCATAACTCAGTCGTAACAATGCTGTTCGTAACCACATTTCGGAGTCTCTCTCTTCTGGTTTCATTTTTAACATTGATTGTGAGTGTTTGCTGTTCTACAACCACATTACAAAAACTAATTAGTTATGATGCTCAAGATGTTGAAAATAACATCCCCGTGGATTCCGCAGTTTTCCAGAGAAAAGTGGCTCATTACTACCCGGTGGCAGTTAAAAAGGAATCTTTTGAGCAAGGCAAGCCCCAAAAACACTAATCTAAATTCTACTTATAAAAATCCATTCAATCAAAAGAAGCTATATTTCAAGAAACGTTACATATTTGCTGAAAATAACTTCTGAGCTTTCAAATTTTTAGATAGTTACAACTATGCGGGAAGTAGCACACCTAGCTCTTATTCCGTTCCTGACACAACAATTAGTAGCGGAGGATACGGCACTGGCGGGTACGCTACAGGCAAAAATCCAGATGAGAAAAAAGGAAAATTGAAAAAGATTGCAGTAGCCTTGCTCCCTCTTCTACTTCTTTTACTTTTAATTCCATTGGGACTAGCTGCTATGTTTTGTTTCAGTCTTCCAATATTTATTCTAACCGTTCCTCGTGATCAAAATCCACCAGTTTGGATTGGGAGTGTTAGGAGTGCCAGGAGCGTTCATGAAAGTGAATATTGCGTGGAAAGGATTTCCTGTAAAATTGCAAAGAAAGCAGAAACTCGAACCAAAATCCTAATGCACTGGTAAGCACTTCTGCAAGTTTTAAATTAATTAATTAATTTGCGGATGACTGTATTGCCCTTTCGTAACTATCTAACAGGGTGGCTGAGAAGTATTCAAAACACAAATTACTGCAAAGGATCAAAAAAGGATTCCTGCATGAAGATTGCTCGCATTTCCCTTGCTCACTTCCAATATTTGATAAGTATTAAAATAATTAGCAAAACTGTTATGCTTGTTGAGATTTGTCGTACAGAGTATTTTTACTTTTTTGATGTATATTTGATCGATCAAACTGTTACACTATATTTAAAATAAAAAATGCAACAATTTAACTATTACCCGGTATAATGACTTATTCATCCCAAAGCGAGAAAATGCTTCCCTTGATTCGGAATAGTCCAAAAAGATCTGAAATGCACAGTTTGTGTCCTTTTTCCACAATTCAACGCCTTCGCGAACACCGAAAGTAACAACTATCACTTGGCACTGCAACTCGTCCAATCTCTTCTGAAAATTAAATTAAGACACGCTAAATGAGACAAAGGTGAGACGGGCAGGATGCAGGCTTAGCTGTATTGTTACTTTTTCAGACGTGATCAGTGCCAAATGATTTCTTCATGGGGGTCAAGTAAGATGGCGTAGGAACATCAGCCAAGTAAATTTTGGATTTGCATTGTCGGATTCTTTAATATTCTTGCCTGATAAAATGTCTTCTAAAGTGATCGAAACACCGCTTTCGCTTTCGGATTCCAGGATGAGTGGAGCATCACTGTTTAGCGAAGAAAACTCATCCATGTTCCATCCGAGTTCTAAATCAATCCTTCATCTAAAGTGATCGAAACACCGCTTTCGCTTTCGGATTCCAGGATGAGTGGAGCATCACTGTTTAGCGAAGAAAACTCATCCATGTTCCATCCGAGTTCTAAATCAATCCGTTCCAGGAATGCATCCCATGTATTTTCTGCTTCGCTAAATGTTGTTAGAGCATCATCAAGTTCGACGAGATTATTTTCTGGGAAAGCTGCACTTAATTTTAATTGTGATATGCGGTTTTCAAACGTAGAGTGGTCCAAGCAATCAAACTCACGGTAGAGATCCATATAGATCTGGAAAATTCTTTTAAAATCATTTGACTTCTTTACAACGTCTAATGCGGAACTTTCTTCCATTTTTATTTCTTCCTCCCGAATCCAATTAATTAAGGTTGTTGAAAATTTTCTAATGGAGTCAACTTTTGCTACGAAAGCCTCCCCAAAATAAGCTTCTGGTCCCATTGTGATTGCTACTGTGTGTAGTAAAATATAAAAACGTTTAACGTTAATTGTAGTTTGTACTAAGAGAGCCAACTAACCCAGCTATTTTTCAATGCAGTTTTTGGCCGCGCAGTACAGGGTGGGGAGGGTATTAGTGGTGATCGTGTTGCTTGCAGAACTCTGAATTTTGGAATTTGTGTGCAATGATGTGGTTCTAGTCTTCTAGTCTTCCCGAGCCCTGTCTATTTTTAACTTCCATTTGTCTAATTTATTTTTGTTCGCACATGCTACAAGCTCGCTCTATGAATCGAGTCGCTTATTAGCTTAGCCGATTGTGCAATAATTAACTGAAGGTAACGGGCATTGTTAATTGCAACTTTCGAATAAATTTATCACGCAAAATGGCACTACTCAACGTAATTTAGGCAAATGTGATTACAGTTTCGAAGCGCATAATAATACTCATTCACTCGACCTAGTAATAAAAAACATTTGTATCAGTCATTAAAATTAACTAGTCTTGCATTTACTATTAAAATAGCTACCCGATGGGTCGACATAAAGAATTGCTCTTTACAAAGCGAACATAAGCTTGCCTGTTGCCGTTGCGTTGCGTTGCCTGACCTTTGAGCGTTCCGAAAATATTAAAAATACACAATTCGTATCGTTTTTCCATTTCTCTACTCCTTTGCAAACGTCGAATGTTGATTACCAACATTTGGCAATTAAGTATTGTAATTAAATATTTAGCATGCTGAACATGCCAACATAAGCCTAAGCCTGCATGTAATTTGGTACTTGGTGTGGGTTAAATGGGTTTTCCTGGAAATGTCCAATTCGACAATAAAACTTTACTACTCGACTACAGGTAGGCGCGTCTTAATACCAGAATTGAATTCAAGCCAAGGTAATTCTAACGCTAACTCGTCAGTCCGTCAGTGTCGCCAGATTTAACTTGTGTAAATCACTGGAGAGATGAAGGACAATCGTCTTTTGCTGCGATTCGGGGCGAATTGACAGATACCCGGGTTCTCAGTTAATTTGAATTCGTCTTCTTCGATACTACCTTCTGAATGAATTTTTTCTAAATTCTTAATCGCGCTGCCACCCCATATTGCATTACATTTGCGTTTGTTGACTGGATTCTTAACAGTTGCACCCCTGAAGAAGTATGAATAATAGCGGGTAAGGACATTCCTAATTGTATATGCATTTTTAATTTGAAATACGCGAAGCAGATTAGCAATCTTGGCGTATCCATTGCACAACACATGACACAAGGCCTTTGTTATCGCTGCGTAAATCAATTCGTTTTATTCGGCAGGGACGATTGTCTAAAGTGCAATTTCCAGGCAATGAGGGGCGATTGTGATGAAGCAGCTGAGTCAACAGATCACAAAGAAAATGTTCCGATGTAATTATAAAGTTAACGTAAAATTCGTTAATATTTATTTGAACAAAATTGCAAATGTTTCTTTGATTTCATTGGAGTAGGTTTAATCAAACAGATGACATTCAATTAGCCGTGGAATTACAAGGAGGCGATGATGGCGGACAGAGTACGAGCACAACCCTTGCAGCCAAAAACCGCCATGCATGGACTTGGACACTCTTAGAAAGGTTATGCAAGTGGACACCAAATGACCAATTATTGGGAATTTTGTGTTTTGGGTCGTTGCCGATAATTTGCTGGATAACATTATATCTATTGGCAGGACCACTAGCTTTACCAGGTGGTTCAATATTTGCCTTACTTATTTTGGAATTTGCGGGAATTGGGATAGGTAAGTACCAGATGTACTTATAACCAGAAATTATAATACCAACCTGTCGATCTTTTTATAAATTTGCCTATAAACCATTTGACTGAGTAAAATTGTTTGCAGGAGCTACCTTAGGTATTGCAAAGCTACCACCATTGTTAGGAATGCTAATTGTGGGGATATTAATCCGAAACGTGCCGATCATTGATTATGGAAAAGACTTATCCTCGGAAATTTCATCACAATTTAGGCATGTCGCTTGATGTGAATCTAATATTGAATATAATTAATTCTCACAATACTAATTTAATTTTCTTGGTTGGTACCAATGAAGGCAAATTGCACTAGTTGTCATACTAATTCGTGCAGGACTCGGCTTAGACATGGAGGCATTGATGAGGTTAAAAGGAGTTGTGATACGTTTGGCTTTCACACCTTGTATTTGTGAAGCCTTAGCTATTTGAATTGCATCCCATTTTATTCTTGGATTTCCCTGGGCCTGGGGACTACTCCTGGGGTAGCGGTAGCGCACATAATCTCCGTGGAATAAAATTTTAAATAAATTTTGACGACAATTTAATTTGTACTAGGTTTGTCCTAGGCGCTGTTTCGCCAGCTGTAGTCGTCCCATGCCTTCTGAACTTGAAGGAAAAAGGATATGGCGTTGAAAATGGTATTCCAACCATTGTCATTGCGGCGGCCAGCATCGACGATATTTTGGCAATTTCATTATTTGGTGTTATGCTTGGATTTGCACTTTCCGAAGGGTCTTTAATGGAATCCCTCATCCAAGGCCCAATCGAACTTTTACTTGGAATTACGTTTGGTACTCTGTGGGGAATACTAATGGGGATGATTCCGTCTAGGAACGAAAAGGCAAGACGCGTGGTTCTTGTTTCCGTCGTATTCTAACTAACTTATACATAATTAAATTGCAGATAAATCGTGAAAGGACATTACTTCGCGGATTCTTATTATTAAGTGGTGGAATTATATCGGTGTTTGGTTTCCAATATGTAAAATATCCTGGAGCTGGTGCTCTGGGTTGTCTTTGCTTTACTTTGATTGCTGCTACATTCTGGAGGAAGAAGAACTCATTTTCGGAGGATGTAAGAAATGAAATAGCTGTCTCGCGTTTTGAATTCATGAAAACTCCCCAGAATGATGTTCAATTTTGTACATTATCAGGATGCTTTGTCATGGTCCTTCTCATTTTTGTGGCTGGTTTTCCAACCTCTTCTATTTGGATTAATTGGCTGTGAAATTGATGTAAGTTCGATCGACCTAAAAATTGTCGGGCTTGGAACTATTTGTCTTACAACTGGTCTGGCGGTATGTATTATATACGCACACCACATATTGTATAGAAGATACATTAAGCCCACGTCTAATAATTAGGTACGACTGCTGGCGTCAGTTCTGGCCACATCAAACGGATCTTTGTCTATCAAAGAGAGGCTCTTTATTGCCATAGCATGGCTGCCAAAAGCAACGGTCCAGGTTAGTTTCCTCATTTACCTTCTCTTGCTGCAAGCCATGATAGTTTGCCGCAAAGTTCCTTACAGTTATCTGTCGAATATTTAATACTTCCTTCAGATTGAAGGATTAAAACGCATATAAAATTGGGTCCTAGCACTAATATAACTTGTTCTACTTCTTTTTCATGAAGGCTGCAATTGGCCCAGTTGCTCTAGATACTGCCAGAAAGCTGGGTGCCGGGGAAGAATCAAAACGTCTAGGTCTGAATGTGCTCACTATATCGATATTATCAATTTTATTAACAGCTCCATTTGGGGAATTGGCCATAACAGTATTTGGGCCAAGGTTATTGAAACGCCAATCATGAAACACCTCAGATCATCAGGTCTTGACTTGAACTCATTTTCCCCAAGCCGAATTCAAGAAAGTTGAGCCCTTTAAATATAAATATTGGAATGAATTCCTCTGGAAATATCCAGTAAGTATGTATGTAATACCTGATCTTCGCGAGCGTTGGTCTCAGCTCTTGGGATCCCACTCAAAGGAAGTTGAGCCTGGTACACATGAGAGGGTTGAGGTAGATCCATCGGATTTCGTACTTGTCCAGTTGGAATGTCAACACGGCGATTAGCCACCTTGTTGCTAGCAAATTTTTCTATCCTGTGAGTGTTTTTCATCTCTAAATTCATGTTAGGGACAATTTCTCTTAAAAGCAAGTAAATTCTCCTCAGAACCATATTTCTGCAACACATGTGCATTTTCTCAGATGGCTCCTCCTAAATAAATAAAAACTCCAATTTAGAAGCTGACCAATTTCATTTAACTACTGATTGTCATAGATTAGATCGTACATACCAGATTATGATACGAACAAGCTATATCCTGATTATAATCATAAATTCCGGAATTGAGCACTTGAACCGCGCATTGTTCCAGACCATTGTAGCAGGCCATAATATGGTTATAGCCTGGATTCCGTTTTTTGGCCATAGTTGCAAATCTGAGCAACAACTGCGGCAACTTATAAAACGCCAGCTTATTTATAAACGTAGTCATAGCTTCCTTCTCCTCTTCATTTACTAGTCACGTGCAATTCAGTCATTCATTAGATTGTATTGTTGTAAGAAAAACGTTGATTGCATAATCATATTCGAAATCTTACACGAATCCACCACTTTGTCATACAGCCATTGCAAACACCCGTCTGCGCCTTTAATGTCATTTTCCATAGCAAAAAGCACGCATTTGTCAGGGTAGTCGCCAATAAACTATAGTACAAACAAAATCGTGGTTAAACCAATAATTCATATAGGCAGACTGACTTGAAGCAAATACTTCTTACGTGTTCCACAAAGTTTTTGATGTTATTTAGAATCTTCGGATAGTCTTTATGTTTGGGTAAAAAACAGTTGCTTCCAGGGATTGGCAACCCTGTTTCCTCATGTGCTGTTTTTGCGTCACTGGCATAACCAGATGGTAGAACCTCTATAAACAAATTTGAAGACATTAAGGTAAAACTGCACTGAAGGAAGAAATTAATCAGAGAACTGATCATCCCTCGACAGTTCAATAAATTTGTTTTTGTTAAAACCAGATAAGTCATTTCTCTCCTTAGTACCTGTGTTAATCAGTGTCGAATAATTGGACTTCAATCCGGCCTCCAGGCTGAATGCGCCAATGGCAAGTTCGAGTGGCCAGAATTGGTGATGTGGAGTATAAACTTCGCAAGAGTGGTGGGTTGAAATAATAATAAATGTCCTTTTATCCACTTCTGTATCCGGGGCAAAAGTCGTAAGTGTGTCAACTACACGTTCCATAGTTTTGAGTTCTTCTTCCTGGGCAGCTTGTCTCTCCGCAACGTTGGCATAACTATAACGGATAATAGTAATGAGGTTTTTGAATAATAATTATTAAAATATGTCATTTTTTATGTAAAACAAAAACATTAGTGAATTTGTTTACCTTTCACCTGTCGCAGTAAACTTGTTGTGGAGGTTGCCCTTCTCCTTTTCTTTTTCCTCCTTAGCTTTGTTCTCGTAAAATGACTTCCCGTCTGGACTCAATGACTAATGGTAATGGAAATTCCATTTGTTAACTGCAATCTGGGAAACAATGCATTCGTCGTTAAAATTGCCTTACCTTCCACTCATTAAAAACGGCACTAGCCACATCCTTCATTCCACCCTGAAATCTGTAGCCCTCCCTTTCTAATTCTCTCTTTCGATCTACCATGAAAAAAAAATAAGCATTCTTCGGTTGCTTCTTCAGTTTCGGCATCTTAATCCTTTGCCTTCCTTGTTAAACACAATAAACAGCAACACAATAAACAGCAACACAATAAACGTCAAAGGTATAAAATTGGTACAATAATGAACGCTTCGAACCGGAGACTACACGGCTTGGGCAATAAAAAGCTGGATTTTGTGTTGCACTGACAGGGTTTTGTTGCTGAATCGTTCACTCTCAATTCGGATTTGAATGTGTGCGCTTCCAATCTGATTCTTCTATCTGGACGGGCCCAGCTCGTTTTCTATGGCTCTCTAAATAATGCAGTCTTATTTACTTCATGTTATCCTTGCAGATTAGAAAAGTCTATTGAAAACTGCAGTTTCATGAAAATAAGCAGCCGAACTTGTGAAGAAAGCGCTAATGCATTATAAGAGATTTGTTCTCTCAAGTTATTTGAGTCAAAGGTGAAAATGAGCCTAGTTTGTACAAGACTTTAAATGATTTTATTTCGATTCTTAGCAAATAGCGCAGTATGACAAACATGACAGTTCAG
Organism: Orthonychiurus folsomi; assembly: GCA_036851895.1. Lineage (NCBI taxonomy): Eukaryota > Metazoa > Arthropoda > Collembola > Poduromorpha > Onychiuridae > Orthonychiurus > Orthonychiurus folsomi. The sequence goes on along the minus strand of JAAXYW010003796.1, from coordinate 261 downwards.
AGGTTTCCTGGAAAAATTAATCTTCGTGCTCAAACAGGACAAATGAGATAAGTTTGTTGGTTCTATAATTAAGTACGCTCCGCTAAAGGTACATTTCAGTGAACACATTTAAAGTCCTGCAGCCAGAAACCAGAAGTAAACATCTATTTAACTGGTCATACTCATGTGCATGTTTGAACAGTGCTTTCGTTTTCCTAAAACTTACATCTTACAAGTAAAATAATAAAATATTTTCTCAGTTCAAAAAATACTTTGGCTCAT
>JAAXYW010003795.1:0-10679 GCA_036851895.1 Orthonychiurus folsomi | reverse complement strand
AAATCGTATTGACCTTTAAGGGTCCAAATTTCAAATTTCTAGCACGCATGGTTAAGGAACTACGCACGTTTTAAAAGTGGTCTTTATAGGCTGGCCCACCCTCTGTAGTTTTGCCAAATGATACGTCCAGTTTCGATTTTAAAGCAGCAAGTGTTTCCTAGGTGAATGACTGTATATAAACTAATAAACTAACTAGTATTCCTTCACAAATGTTGTCATCAGTGTGAATCTGTTCCGGTTCTTCACTAGAATAGAATTCACTAAGGTTCTAGAGCATTCACAGTGCTGCTCCTTTTCTTGCAGATTAGATTATATATTTAAAATATTTTCTCCCGTGCAATAATATCAACTTACAGCGAACCCATTTAAGTGACCTCTTAAAACCCTGGCTTTTACCCCTTAAAACATTTTATTTGACACTCCCTTGTTTTGATCCTTAATTAATTAATTAATTGGAAAATACATTGATATGCTCAAATTACTACATTGGACTATATTATTTCTACCTTGTAAGATTTTATGTCACGCCAGGGAGTCTCGTGTTTGTACCTTAAAGAAACCACCGGCCATTTGATCAATAAGTGAACTCTTAATTAACAAACTATCAAGTAGTCAAAAATATTACAATAGTTTCGGGTCAATGACCACGACAGCTTTTACAGCCACCCACCATTTGTTCATATGGAGTTCCACGTCTTATCCTTTGAGAATGCGGAAATCAACAAGTCTGTCGCCCCTCGCCCGTACGTAACTTCCGCACTCCTCATATGCAAAAGTGTTCATAAACTTTGCATACGTGTACACACTTGTTAACTTCTGATAACCAACCAACGACAATTAGTTAGATATTAAAGCAGTAATAGGACAGATCTAGTAACGTTTCTGTGCAATAATGACGCAAGTCGAAAAAGTCGATTCACGGAAATCGCGTCTAATGCGGTTGAGGAGGATTGCTCGACGGTAACTAAAATCAATTGTGGTTAGGAGTCTAGTTTTATAATGTATTTTTATATTATAAATTTGTATTTCTCGATTTGTTCCAGACAATACAGAGAAATGTGGTTAGGTGCTCTAAAGTTGATGACGAGTGTCATGATTTGGATTCGCCGCCGTCTGCCGCGCCGCCATCGTGCATTCGCGATATATCCATGATTCAACCAATAACGTGCAAGGATTACCCCATATTTGAATTCATGGATTTTCCTACTTTGCCTACAGATGTGATCCGTACGTTATTATGTTGAATATTAAATAAATTGGGAATCAGAATATTAGAATTTATTTATTGTTCTGCTGTGCATGAGCCGCTGGTCCAATACAATTAAGCTCACACCAGGAGAGCCCTTTTTGAAGGTTTGGATTTATTTGTGTAAAAATGCATGAATTAGGGAATTATGAATTGGGTCAAATGGAGGAAAGCTGATAAAATACTTTTCATATCCAAGGGAAGGGACATCGTACCCGGGGAAAGTGTTCCCTTTAAAACATTCATTGTCGTCACACGGATGGGCACCCTCGAAGGGCCAGGCCCCTTCACCATACCATGGGAAATGCTTATTACAGGGACGCGACACGTCGCGTCGGACGGACGGTCCTCCATCGTCATTGTCAACGAATTGAACAAAAGAGTGTCCCTTAATAACAGACATGTAATAAGGGTCCCACAGAAAGGCGAAGGGACATAAAAAGGGGACCCGAGTCCACTAAAAATATGCTTCCACTTTTTCTTTTATTCAGCATTGTGGGCCCGGGGGGAAGGAACGCGTGCGCCCTTCAATTCATGCATGGTTTTATGATAAATCCGCTCCGGTCCATTGTCCATCCCAAAAACTGTCCACTGCACTTGCCGGCCCAGGAACCCCCATTTACCGTCCGTCCGTCGACCCAGTGGGGCAACTCCATGTGTTGTGTTCCACGTAGTATTTGTTTTTTTGAAACACATTTTTATTTTCCACACATGTTTGGTTGAGTGGCTCGGATGCAAAATCCACACAGGGGGAAATCCAATGTCCAATTGATGGACATGACGCTCGCTGTCTGCCATCCGTGACCACTGCGAATTCATTTTTTTGTTACGGAGATTTTGAATGCTTGTCAATCCTCATTCATAAATATCAGAATTGTGTCCGGCTAATGTTATAAGTTCATGGGCTCCGGAAATGCTGTCGATGGGAGGAAATCCGTTTTATGACATTTGGTGACAAATTGAGAAATCTGTCATGCTTTTGTAGCAGTTTAAAAATGATTAAAATTAATAATCACTGAGATTTTAAGGAATTCTAAAATTCAAAATCAGTATTTTGAGGAAGATTGGCAAGGGAATGATGGACTGGCTGTGCCCTACAAGTACGGCTATAAAAACCATGGATGGAAGGGTCGGATGGAAACTGGAACATCTTGAATTTTAAAACAGGGGAAGGGGACCAGGTGTGCTGGACACTTTGGACGCTGAGAAGGGGGAAAAAGTAGTTCACACGATCCAAGGAGTCCAAAGGTTTTTTAAGGGTCGTCCGTCCGTCCTTCCAGCTTCCCCCCTTTTTTTTCATCCTATCCTCCCTCTCCCTTATGGAATGGCATGGCCCTTCACAAAAATCAATTAACGACCCACACCCAATCCCATACCACACTCTCCTTTTCCTGGCCGAAGGATTTTTCCAATATTGAGGTCATGACCTCATCGCGAAGATCTGAGAGCCCTGCCCTCCTGCAATGCAGGCGGTATTAAATTTGCAAATATTTCCGCCCTTTTCCATATTTTTGCAATTGCCTGATTCCCGGAGGGACTCGTAAACGTCACTAGGGATTGGATTTTGTTTTCCTTGACTGCGCAACTGGCCAAGAGTGAAGGTAGTACACTTACCCCCTACGCTACGCCCTTACCACATGTGAGGATGTGTAATGTGTGACCGTTAAAAAATATTTAATCCACATGCCATGGTCCTTGGCCAGCAACAATGGCCAGGTAACGTTGAAGTACGAAGGAACCCTTCGTAAGGCTAAGGCTGGCTGGCTGGCCTCTTTTTTTTTAACAATTTGCGGGGTCGCGGTCGGACGAAGACAGGATGGACGAGGGAAAACTAAAAAAGGGCTTTGAAGTCCAACTGCGTCCATTCAATGGGAAGGGGGACCCTTGGACCTTAACAACTTGAGAAGCTTGAGAAAATAAAAAAAAGGGAAGGAAATCCATTAAAAATGGCCAGTGCCTTAGTGCTGAGTGATTGTTGACCACAAAAAAGGAGGGGTCTGCATCTTCGCTTACGTATGAGGGAACAAAAAATTTGAAATGCCCGCTTGTAAAGCGCTGTTATTCCTCTTTTGACCTATGACCCTTTGCCAATGCCAATACTGATACAATGTATTCCATCCAAGTAGTATTGTACACCGTAAAAGCGTAAAACGCAACATGTGCTAGAATTGGAAGATCGGGGATGACACGAAGAAGACACGACGAGAATTTGACTTGACATAAAGATGGGCTACCGGACACCAAAACACACATGGTTCCCTGTCCAAGAAGATTTAAACTCCTTCCAACCGGAGATAAGATGAGCTTAAAAAATACTCCACCCTCTCCACATCCATCATGGACCCATATGTACAGTACAAGTACTCATGCCTTTGCCTCAAAATGTAATTTTGAAAAAAAATGAAACCAAATCCCGCAAATGTGGGAAGGGGTGGAACTTTGGGTGCTCAAATCTGCATGTTGTGGATCCTGCGTACCGTGCTTACGTAGCAGAACTCCTAGGAAAATAGTATGTAGAATTTGTTGCATACGTGTATGTATTGCATTTTGATGTGGTCGTAAGTGCGTTACATTTTAAAGAAATTTGAAATACAGTATAAAATTAGAATATGGATAGGCTGTAAAGGTCAGATTTAAGAATATTTTACAGTTTGAGTCAACCACATGCCATGCGCACGCACTGAACAATTCAGAAGGAATTACTATTCCGGTTTCCGTTAAGACAGTTAAAAATATGCGCATTTGTACTGTACATTTTTATTTATTTTTTAAAGAGGGAACAAACAGTGCAGTATGGCATTAATTCACTTGGCTCTTCCAACGCAACGGCAAAGAAATCCGCTCATCCCGTCAGATCCCCTACTACCTACAACGTAGGGAATAATTTTTACTCAGTTTGACTCGAGATGGTTAAGAGATTTGATGGATTCACCCTTTGAAGGAAAAGCGAAGATCCACAAAAAAAACTCTCCAGAAAGAATATTAATGCATTATTCAGGGCGAAGCCATGATTCCATCTGACCTGACCTACAACCATAACGTGGCTTTCTATGAGGAAGTCTAGTTAGTGCTCTTTAACATGTCAACTTGACTTCCATTCCTAAAAATCTTAAAAGATAAGGTATGAGACGTCCAACTTTTCTTTTTGAAAAAATACTCGGATCCAATTGAATCCGTCCTGTGCTGGGCCGGGCTGGATTGTGTCCGTAACGGAAAAGTCTGGTAATTGGATCTGGCGTGGCGAACACACACGGTTGGCGAACAAAACAAAGTTCCAAGATTTAAATTATACATACAAATCTTTTCCGTATTTCTCTGTGTATGTATGTGTGATAGCTTATGATGAAAAAACCAAGGGGCCCATGGTGGACGAGCCCTTACAATCCCGGAACAAGGCCCTCAACATGCAAATAACACTAGGGGACATCCATTGAGGTTTCTTATGCAAATCCAAAGTGACAAGTACTCATTCCAAACCTCTTCTGTCACTCCTCAACCTCACAAAAAACTTGAGGTGGGCTCACCCGGTCATGAAAAAAGTTGTAAGTATTCTATCTCCTATACACAAAGCAATAGCAATTCACTTTGAGATTATCCCCGGTACAATTACCAGTTAACTATACGTTAGTTTAATGAGTTTTATAGAACGTGAAATATGCAGTAGTTTGTAGTATGCAACTAATTTCAATTGAAGGATCATCCAATTAATTTGAATATTTTGTTTAAATTATTTATGTAAATCTTTGCTTTCTTTGACGAGATATCATGAGAAAAAATCCGAGCGTGTGACACTTTCGGACACACAAAGTATTAAGAGGTGGAGGTCCTTTTATGTGTCTGACTGACATCATGTAAAAGGTTCATTCTAACGTTTGTTCTTGGTGTATAATTATTTTGTGATTTAAATGCGACCCATGCATGTGTAGTCCAATGAAAATCTGTCCTCTTTCCTTTCCATCAAACACAATGAAATTTGCCGACTTTATCACGCCTTTTTATCCATCTATTCACTTTGTCGACTTTATTCAAATCCTGATTTTCTGACTACGTGCAAATAAGTAGTCAACGGTCGTTGACTTGGGATCTGATTTAGCCATTACCACCTCGACCTCCACTACCATTTGTTGACCTTCAACCAAATCAACTTGAGGCAACTTCCTCTTAGTGTTTCCAATTTCTTGCACTTCTCATACCCCTCGTTATTCCCTTGTCCAAAATTTAATAATTCATTCCCAGAAGCTCAACCCCGGAAACAATTGAATCAAGAAAGGGACAATCGGCTGGACGGAAATCCATTAATCCGACCCTAGACCAATGCATTGCAATGTAAAGGTCACGGAGGGATAACATTGGAGCCTCAAATACCTTTCCTACCCGTATCGGTTAGGATCCTGGATTCTTTATCCGTTTTCGGACACAGGGAGTTTTGGCTGTTGCAAATCAAGGGATGGATCCTCCCTTGCGTTGCCTTGCCCAGTCATGAATCCCATTTGCCTTAATTTATTGAAAATGGCCCTTTCCAAAGCACACTCAGGGCCAGGCCCTGAAGGGACTCTGGGACCATGTAATGTTTGAATAGCCTCGTCATGGAATGGGGGGAATCCGTCCATTTCACATTGGGTTATGTAGTCGGAGGTCATCAACGTCTGACCTAAAAAGGTCAACCAAGGGAGATGAGTGTTAGTTCCTTTTGCTGAATACAATCCTTCGTGTTTTTTGCTGGCCCGAAAGGAAAAAAATCCGGGTGTTTACGGTGCTGGTGCAGGGACGGAAAGGGACACTCTCACTCTGCATAAATGCATATGCTTACCCAGCCAGTTGCATCCCTAAAATATGTTTGACTGGGATGAGGATTTCCATAATAATAATATTAAAATGAATGTAACTGGGCCAATGCAAGTAGGGCCGGGTACGTTACGCGTCCGAAGTCCCCTCAAAAAAAATAAAACTCACAATTCCCCGTACGTCCGTGTCCTAAGTCCCCCTTCCATCTCACACATATAGGTCAGAGGTCATGGACGGAACGAAGTCACCCCAGCTGCGTCATACATAGCTACATGTACTACTATGATGGTTGGAGAAACAGCAGAACCACAACCCAGTCCACTATTGCAATCCGGGAGCTAGCTGGCCAATCAAATCTAATCCATCATTAATTCAAATTACGAACAAATCATAGGCGTCTGGTTTATTAATTTCGAATGGAAGTTGATTTGATTTCTGGGGAAGGAAATGAGCAGAAGTAATAAACCTGGGATGACAATGCGATGTAATTCAATGGATGGTTGGTGTAAGTGCATTACCGAATGGGACTGGACTCATCCTGAATCCCTGGACTCCATATGTGACAGTGTGTTGGGAAGAAGGATCCCCGTAAAAAGGCAAGAAGGGCATGGGAAAGGGCTTTCAGATGGACCTGGGCAGATACCTCTGAGAGATAATACTCTGTCTGCCTCAAACTTAAACAGACCAGCTGGTCCTCCACCACTCATTTACGAAGAAGGAACCCAAAAATAGTTTTTTAAAAGATGAACAGTTTTTTAGAGGGAGCGGGACACCGGATATCGGGAGTGAACGGCGAAGTTGGACCGAAGACCATTAGGCCGTGCTCCAACGGGTGAGGGGAGGACACAGCCAAATCCATCCCGCACCCGCACATCCGAAACCAAAAATAATTCTACAGGAAATATTCCTTGTCTTCGCGAGTGAGGGATGCTCGCAATTATTCTGGGGATGAGCTGTGCTGGGACGACCATGGGTGACAATGACAATTCTTTGAAAGCCACTTCGCTTCTACAAGTAATTTGGAGCGGATTTCAAGGATATCTGTATCTGTTTTTCCAAGTGTAGATGAGTAGTCATTGGTGCATATTGAATGTCCAATTTTCGTCCGTCGACTCCCTGAGAGGTCAACTACACGTGCACAACTATGCCACTCCACCTTTATGGCAGATCCAGTTTTAGGAACTTGGGCACTGACTTGAATTCCATAGTCAATCTCTTCGGACAGAATTGCATCGTGGGGTTTAGGCTTCAATGGGATTGGTAGCTCTGGCATGCAAAAATGGATATCATAGATATCCTGGTAAAGATTTCTCCCGGGCTAATTTCTACTAACAAAGTATTACAAATGCGGTACGGCTGGATTTAAAGAAAATATCGTTTCCAAAGCTGACAACAATTTGTTTATCCTTATATTCTCATCGTGGACGAAAAACAGAAAAGTCCATCTCAAAATCTGGTTCTCGTCTAAAGCACTTGATTCAAGCTTGTCCTCATCTTGAAGACTTAGAAATTCAAGGACAATTACCAGGTGGAATATATTGTTCAGTTAGAAGCTGAAATATCTGAATGTGCACATTCACAAGCAGTACAACATGCTCAAACATCTAAAGAAATTCAATTAACTCGGTCAATCTTGGAACAATCTTTTCGTTTCTCTGACTTGCCCGAAGGAGACCCTGCACCAACTTGGGAAATGTTTCTCATCAGAAAGGAATTGACAAAGACATTCCAAATCTTGCAAAAATTTCACAATCCTCTAAATCTAGGCTGGAATCCCGAAGTCTTCAAATCCGTATTGCATGCGCACTGGCTTCTAACCCAACTCAAACTCTATGGGTTCAGAATACCTTCAAGAACTTTTCAGGAGAACAAAATCGAGACAGTTAAGTGAAGCATTTACGTCTCCTGCGAATTAATTAGATCTTACGGCGGTACTGCTAGAGAGACTCTGGTGGAAAAGGTGATTTTTTAGTTATATATTACGAGAAGTATGTGATTCAAGAGCTTGATGCGACAAAGCCGCTTCAATGTGCTTTATTGCAACTTGCAGGGAAGCATCGATGACTTCTCGGACTCTAATTTAAAGCCAAAATGAACGGACGTCGCTGATCAGAATCCGGAAAAAATAATTCTGAATTTGAGAATCCACGAGGGATACAATCATTCGAACTTTTTTGTATCTATTTTTATGGGGGACCACTTTGAGCACCATGATAGGCTATTAGTTGAGTAATTAGTCAAATGCCATTGTGATATTGGAAAGCACATAACCAATTCTGTAACAAGTTAAAGGTGATTATTAGAAGTTATGCTTGAAGACTTGACGCACAAGTCAGCGGGCGGTGTTACGAATTTAATTTTTTTTTCTAATGTTTCCGTAAGTTCAGACTTTTTGTGTTTTAAATACTAAACTATGGAAATAAAACCGAATTTATTCCAACAACACAAGTGGTCCGTTTCCTAAGTTTAGGGCTTGTTCACATATTACGTAGTGGTCAGCGGGGAGGGTGGGGGTTTTAGGGCTCCCATGCCCTCTGTAGTTAAGACCACTACGCCAATACACACTACGTCCATAAGGGGGGAAGGGGGCGGGTATAAAAAAAGCCGAAAAATACCACTACGTAATATGTGAACAAGCCCTTACGTAAACGTAATACAATACAACCATAATTTGAAAATTGCATTAATAACAAAGCAGCACACGGTTTTTAGATTGTTGAGTTGTTCTCACTTTTATACGTAAACTTAATACTAAGACAAAACTAAGACCCGCCGCTGCGCCATACCATGTACCCATGTACGCTTTCATCTACCGATTTGCATGCCATACGGGATATTTGTTTTGGATTAAATCAGCCATGGAATTACATCTTTATCTTACTCACATGCAGTTAATAATTTTGAGGGCTAAAGAAAGCACTCCTAGGCGCGGCGCCAAAATATGAAACACCAAATGCATAAAGAAAGAGTAAAATGCTCATTAATGTGTGTTAAAATCCACTGGATCTTAACTCACGGTTTTTCCAACTTAGCTGCAGGGGCAATCTGTTGGATTCCCACGCCTTAAAATCTGTTTTTAAATTTAAAGTTTGAAAAAAAATCACTCCCGAGTTTTCCTTAGCGTTTAAAAAGAAAATGGATATGGCTGGACGCTGGACATCATAATAACTTTATTTGGTTCAATTTTCAAGAAATCCGAGCAAAGTTCACCGTCAGACCATCCCCGATAAGTTTTGCGGAAAATGATCCCAAATTGTTGTCAACCCACATCTGTGTCATTTCCTCGACCTCCTGGGATTGTGAAAAGAGGAGACAGTACACAGGATGATGTCGTAAAATTTAATTACACCGAACGAAACAAAACGCGAAGCAATTTTTAAAACCACTGGCTTAGGTTCTTTTGTTTATGTACTAATTATTTTATTCTGGTATATTTTTAGTACGCAAGCATTTTGTTAAGCATTCCATCCAATTTATCTGCCGGTGATTAGCAACCCCTTGTGGGTAGAGATCAGAATAAAATTTTGAATTATTGTAATTCAATTTGTGATGATATTTAGTTTGGTTTTATGTAAATATTGTTTAATTGGAAAGCTTAATCCATATTAGCTCCGCATCGGCCCATCCTGAATCCTGAAACGCACACGGCACACACATACCTATGTTGGGAACGAAGAGTGGAGTGGAAAAATCACATTTAAGAACGGCAAACCCTTATTAAACAAATATACGTAAGCCGAGGCGAGGGCCAAGTTTATAAAACTGCCCTCTCCGTAATGTTTTGGGTTTTGTTTGTTTTGCGCTCTGTTCTCTGTTCCGCTCCAAGATCTTCAGCCCGGTTACATTTATAATCCCAGGAAAAATGAACACGTGTACAACTTGAGGATGGGAATAAATGCATTGACACAATTTAAATTGCGTTTTGAAGCTGCACAGCACACCGTGTACTCCCATTTTCTATCTTGGGTTTTGGGGATTCAAGAAACGTGGCCTGAGTCAGCAGTCAGCATATGCGTTTTCGTAAAACATATTTGCATGTTTAGCCTAAATATTGTCGGCGCCAGTCTGGATTTAATTTTTTGCGAATTCATAACATGCAATTGCAAGCTTGTCAAAATACAAAAACTGAGAGCAATTCAAATACAACACTATTCCGTGTATTGTGAGTGTGAGCGAGAAGTCTTACTGCATTGTGCGCTTTCTTGGTCTCTTAACATAAACAAAGTTCCAGCCCTTACCCTGGTGGAATTACAAGTCATGGGCATGACATAAAAACATAAAATGTACCCCGTGTCACATTACTCGTGAGAATTTTGGTTTGCCTGCTCCGCAAGAATTTATACGTGCAATTACAAAGCGTAAGGAAACTTTCATATCCTCTGCATCACAACAAATTTATTCTGAATCTCTTCACATCAAGTGTTCAAATTTTACAAAAATGTTACGCGCGTTCCCGCTGATTCCAGCCAAATTGCTCAAGTAAATAGATGGATAGATAATTTTTTAAGCTTTTATTTATTTAAGGTTATCTTAATATAAATAGCTGAAACTTCAATGGTTTGAACGGATGCCATTTTTTAGAAACAAAATTATTTATTCCAAGCTTTCGGACTCGAGCTGAGTCCTTCTTCAGGGAAAGTTTTGTTAC